>RJWT010036598.1:0-13228 GCA_004365215.1 Cuniculus paca | reverse complement strand
TCAGTGTCCATTTTTCATTTAGCTTCTGCTATTATATTAAATTTTATGCTATTTTAAAACACATTATTATTTCTTCCCTTTGACCAGGATCTTAGCATGCTATGAAAATCTCCTGACCCCTTCTTGTTCCCTACCCTTTGACATAATTTGGTATAATGTAGAGCATTGTAAAGATTATGATAGAGCTACATTGTATAATAGCCACTAATCACACATAGATATTTAAATTTAAATTCACTATTAAAATTTAAAACTCATTATCTGACTACACTATCCACATTTTACTTTTTATTGTTTTTGTTTTGTTTTGCTTTGTTTTGTTTTGTTTTTTGAGTGTAATACTTGGGATGGAACCCAGTAATGCTAGGCAAGTGTTTATCATCAAATACACCCATGGCTTTTTAACAGTTTTGTTTTGAGACAGAGTCTCAAGTTCTACAAACTAACCTCAAACGTGCAGTTTTCCTGCCTCAGCCTCCCAAGTAACTGGGATTACAGGTGTATGAAACCATCCTCAACAAAGTATTTTACAATATAATCAATTGACATGGCTAAGGGTTATTATTACTGGGCAATAAAAATAGATTATCTTCATCAAAGTAAAAAAAATCTATTGCACAACACTGGTGTGTACAAATTATCACAAATAATTTTTTCTTACCATTATTTATTTGGTATACCTTAAACTTTCATTTTGTATTATTTATTTTTTCTGTAGACTACCTTCCATAAAATATATTCTGTAAGGTTTTATATGCCTTTTCCATCAATATGTATCTTGAATATGTATCTTTATTTTATTCAATCTAATGTTTATATATGTGTAAAATTCTAGAGTGGGGTTATTTTCCTTCAACATTATCAAAATGTTACTTTAATAATATAGTGCCATTAAAATTTTTTATGCCAATTATTCTTAACTTATGATGAAATGTTACTTTTAATTAGACATTTTTAGAATTTTGTTTTTGTTGTTTTAAACACAATGTGTCAAGATTTGGGATTTGTCTTATCAATATTGTCTGTTGCTCCTTAAATTATTTATATTTTGGGTTTTTCATATAAATGAAACCATATGGGGCCCTTTTGATCTAATTCTTCTCAAGCTCTATTTCTCAACCATTATTACAGAAAAAATAAAAACTTCTTTATGTCATTTAGCTTTATCTAGGAAATCAAAGTTGACCCCTCTACTTCTCTTATCTTTATTTTCGATCTTCTTAGATATTTTCCACCTTCTATTTCGTTATTGCACTTTTGGGGAAATTTTTCTAACCAGATATTTTATTTCTCTGAAATCGGATATTTTAATCCTATCTCCATTTCATTTTTCTTCACTGATTATTCTTGTTTCATATTTGTAGTATCTTCTCCTGCTCTCTTACCACTTGTATAGTACATCTTTATTTCAAGACTTTGTTTTATCTGGGCCATTCATTTGACTCCCTCAGATAGTGTCCTTCATTATCAGAATTTCTTTTAAAACCCTAATCCTCCTCAGATACCTATCTGCCTCTCTTCCTATGAGCTCAAGACCAGTAGGTCTATCAACAACTTAGCTGATAGTATTTACTTAGGAAAGCTTCAAGGGAGCATGTGCTATCCTGATATTCTTAGCAAATAGAGAAATGACTCACAGAGAAGATCCTCTGTTACTGAAAACCCAAAATTCTCTATTCTTACCCCAAGATCCAACACCACCACTCACTTCGTTTCCCTTTCCCGTCTCTTGGGCACCATGCTTTCTGATTTCTGCTTTCCTCTTTTGTAATTATCTTACCCATTAACCAAGAAGAGGTAACTAGCCACACGTGCACAATCTGGTGCTGGCTGAAGGCTGCAGTGGTCTCCTCCACCTGCTAGGCATTGAGAAAAACAGTGCCCTGTTCAAGGTGAGTGAGATGAAAAGATGAGGACAGTTAGAAAGCTCCTTCTAACAGGTCCTCTGGTTATGGGCATCTGGTTCTCTTCAAGCCTGAGCTACTGTTCACTACCCAGTGACTCTGACACCTCTATTCTCACAACAGTTACTATGTTGGTTGGTTTTCAGTCATCCTTGGGATGTTTTTTCACTATTTTCTGATTGAGTTTGGGGAAAGGAGTCAGCCTCTCTTGCTAACTTGCTCTCTTGTTCAGAAGTTTGATTGTGTGAGTCGAAGTTTACACTGACCTGACTCACATATATCCTAGCCAAGGAAACAAGAACAAGTGATGTCTAAATGTAAACAGCGCTCTACAACTTGGACAAAGTTAAATATGTCCCATCATCCACTGAAAACTGGACTAGGAAAAAACTCCCGTCGCAAAAAGTCTAAAATGGCTTGTAGAGTCTTAGCTTCCATTACTTCAGATTTTGAAAGCAAAATCATTTGTAACTTTTTCCCAAATTACTAATAAAGAATTTTATTGCAGCTCCTCAAAAAGAGTCCATATCCTTACCATTAAAATGGTAGAAACAACTTTTGGCAGTTAAAGACTTAATAATCATTTCATCATTAGCAAAGCATTAAAATTTTACCACTTTCTCATGAATCCTTAGCAGTTACCCTGAGAAGCATCCTCTAAGGAAACGTTGAAAGTATTTGTGATTTCTCCAAGGTCACACAAGTTGTGTTACAGAGATTGAAATCCAGGTGGCATTTTCTTTTATACTGCCTTACTTGCATTTATGTTGTCCAAATGTTTTCAAGATACACATCCTCAGATAAGTTTAATTGCTCAGGAAATATTTACATCTGTTTAAAAGCTGTCTTGGATACACACCTGGAATCCATGTGACTTTGTTTAATATTTTTTATTCATATTTTTCTTTACAGTTTAAAAAAAACCTAAAAATTATTTCAAAAACATATTGGACCTCTCCAGAGGTACACATGCGGTGATTTCAGTATGAAGTCATACAAACAGTGCACCTGGCTTCCGTGGCTTTCTCTCATGAGGGTATTATTCAGGAAGCTTTTATTTAAGCAATAAGTAAGTCTTTTCTCCACCCCGGGGATTAGAGCAGAGACTCAAATGAATCAAGGGAGTAGCTTTTCAGAGAATTATTTAAGCACAATTTAACTGAGCTTACAATTTTTTTCAATGTTTTCTTAAATCAGTTTTCAACTGTAATACCAGATTTTTTTCTCAGTGTGTCTAAGTTATATTCAGGTAATCAATGAGTTAGAGTGGAACCAAAGTATAAGTCTCATAATAGCACCTAATGAACCAAAAGATGTAAATATACAGCTGCTTTGTATGCTCAAGTATTAGAGTGAAAATTTTTTCCTCCTAAGATAACACTGTGCTTCAGAGGAGAGAAAATTGTCTTCTCTTTGTGATACTATAGAATCACTTACCATCAAGGATGACATTTCAATTATTTTGTTATCAAAAATATGATTTATGAAAGACATACTACTGAAATAGTTTCAGTCACTGCTGACTTATTGTTACTTATAGAAGTCACCTTTCAGAATTTGTTTTGAAAGAATTTGAACAGATATAAACACTATTCCTGGAACATACACGACTGAAATTTATAGGCAAACATTGCAAAAACATACATAAAATGATAAATGAAAAAATAATTCTTAATGTTTTCTGAATTGGCACCTACTGTATGGAATAAAATTTCCCATGACAGCATTAGTATAGTTCAAACTATGATTTCTCAAAAAACGTAGATGAACTATAACATGAAAAATATGATAGGAAGAAGCTCAAAAGGTAGCTCGATGGTGATGAAGATCCACTATTTAACGACGCATGGGATGAGCTGAACTGAATTGTTTTGCAAGAGTTAACATTGGAAAAAATACTGCTCAATTATTGTATTACTAAAATGTCTATAATGACTGCTACTGTATTCTCTGACTGACTGAAAACAAAAACTGTAGGATGAGGAGAAAAGGCTTAGCATGAACAAGGTTAGAGGGAAAAATGAAGAAGGCAAAGGTAGTGAGGCTGTGAGACTGCCTCTCCTCCTCCCTTCCCCACCATGGTCTCACAAAGCTTTCTTTGGGAAGAGAACCCGGATCAGCTTTAGTTCAGGACAACAAAGTAGTTTGCCCCCAACCCCATGTACACCTGGCCCCTGGCGCACTTACCACATCTGCTGCTGAATGGCTGCATTCTGAATGTTAATCCAGAGTGCTGGATTCCACTGTGGAGACAAGGCCGGAACTGACCTTCTGTCCATCTGTTCTACCAACCAGGAAGCCATGTTCCTTTCCTCTCAGGTGTTCTGTCAGACATCCCTAAATAGCAACTCTCTCTCCTACCTCTGCCCTTTCTTTAGGTACATGCCGAAATTCCACGCTTTTCAAGTACTTTATACTTATCCCGGAGATACGAACATACTTCACCGCAGAAAGGGAATTGCAACACAGGACCCATGTTTGATGCCAATACACTTTGTTCTTGTTATTTATCTAGGTGTTGAGAAAACACAGTCAATGTCACATGGATTTTTTCAGTTCTGCTTGCCTTTTCTTTCCCAAGTTCACAAAAATGAAAGCCATTTAATTAAAATCAAGTGGTCTAAGCTCACCTCCCACTTCCCTCTCCATCTGTGGAGTATTTGCTTCCAGATATACTCAGCTTGTTCCAGTTTTTCTGGGCTGACATTGGTCCAGTTCACCCTTCTGCAGTGTCAAACACAGAAGCAAGCAACACTTTTCCAAAGATTGGTATCTCTTTGCTGTGAGAGGCCTGACTTTTCCCAACTTTCCATTTTCACGGAGGATTTCTAGTCTACGCCTTTTTTTCTTTCACTGGCAAAATACATCTAAGGAAGTACATGCTTTTGTTCCTGCTGCCTATCTTTTTCTGAAAATCACTGTTGTTAGATTTGTGAAATATAATTTTGTGAGCAAAGTAGGGTGAACAAAAGATGTGAGTTCTTCATGCTTGCCTATTCCCTTTTCAAGCAAAGACCCTGTCTTCTGCAAACTCCTCGAACCGAGTACTATGTCTTTCTCCTTCTCTGACCCCTGCCTGTGCCCAGTTCACTGCTGGAACATAAGACAACTACAACAGGAATTTGTAGGATTGAGTTGAATTTTATTTATGAAGAGAAAGTAAGTCATTTCCATTCTTTTTCTTGGAGAAATGTCATCCTGCAATTGATTTAGATACTGGCACTCATTCACTGATTGGCTTTGTTGTAAGGGCTGCTGAGTGGGTTGGTGGTTTTCTGAAGTGGGCACCTGTCCTTAAAAGACAGAACTGAATCATCATATAATTTCACACACAGGCAAAAGCACTGTAATGATAACTCTGAGTCATGATCAACATGAACAGAATTCTTTCTAGAAATTTAGTGCAAGGGGGATAAATCTCACAGTTTTCCTCCTAGCATCCCAGTGCCTCATGGATGTTGTGAGCTCTCCACAGCCTAAGATGACTCCTTGAAGACTTCTTAACATTCCTGTAAAGCAGCACTACATCATTTTTCAGATGGTTGGAAAGTGACAGGAACAGCAAGAACTGCCTTTCCCGATGACCTAAATTTGCTACCACTGTTGAGATTGGCTGAGGACCTGCACCTGCTACACTAGGCAGTCACAGCTGTTCTGCATCCTGGCTCACTCCAAATAATTGCATATCTCCAATTTCACTGTATTTGAAGGCATTCAAAGATTTTTTATAT
Source organism: Cuniculus paca (assembly GCA_004365215.1). NCBI lineage: Eukaryota > Metazoa > Chordata > Mammalia > Rodentia > Cuniculidae > Cuniculus > Cuniculus paca. The sequence goes on along the minus strand of RJWT010036598.1, from coordinate 7,593 downwards.
TTAAGACTTCTCTCATCAACTCAGTCTCTGAGCATCTCTCCACTCTTGTTTTGATGTGCCAACCTCATTACTTATATGAATATTACATTATGCTTTTCAGTCATTAAACCCAATATTATAAACCCACACATGATCAATTGGAATTATGCCTATTTCAGAGCAGATACAATGTACACAAGCTTTTGAAAGATTTTAAAAATACACAAATCAAGTGAAAAGACAATATATGGTCTAGAATTTTATAACCCAGTAAATGTAACTACATTAGGACTCTAAGTACCATTGCTCTGCAAGGCATTTTGATACAAAAACAAACAAAAAAGATAGATAAATCCACTTCCTGAAGATCCCTAATGCTGATTCTGTGCAGATTCTATAATGGCCCATTTATTGAACTACCGTATCACATCCCAAACTGACTCGCAAGTGATTCATACATTTATTGTGCGAGGCAAACGGAGCAAGCTGTTGTGGAACGTCTTGTGGAAGGTCTTGTATGCTGTCAATGGAAGTGTAAACTAGCCCAATGTGGGGGAAAATTTTTGGCATTGTAAAATAAACTTGAAGCTGCACATATACCATGACCTAAATATTCCACTCATGGGTATACTTCTGTGTATATTTTCCCCAAATGTTCATAGCAATATTAATAGCAAAAACCTGGAAATAATAGGATGTACATTGACAAAGAAATGGATAATCTAATTGTGTCTTAAAAGAAATCTCTGCCCGCCCTTGTGCACGTGCAAATGGATTTGACGACTGCCTGACTGGAGCCTTCACTAGCAACTTCTATTCATTCCAGACCTTGTAGAGAACTAGGAAACACTCAAGGGCTGCCCCAAAAGACATCAAGCTGAGGTGATGGCTCAGGCGAGGAGAAGCTTCTAAATTCCCATCTATATAACACCAACAAGTACCTTTTACAATCTCATCTTATTGGGAAGAAGTTTTCAGAGACTCTCTCGACTTACTCCACCTTAATGCTGCCCTACAAATTAAATTTAGACTCAAGGTGAGCTACTGTTTAGCATCCAAAAAAATTAAATATGTAGGAATGAATATAACAAATGAAGTAAAAGACCTATACATTGAAAATTGCAGCACCATGAAAAAAGAGATTGAAAAGAATATCAGAAAATGGAAAGATACCCTTTGACATTCATACAAAGAACCAATGTTGTGAAAACGGCCAAACTTCCAAAACTGTTACACAGATTGAATGCAATCCCAATCAAAATACCATCAGTATAACTCACAAATTTAGAGAAAACATTCCTAAAACTCATTTGGAAACAGATGAGACCTAGAATAACAAAGGCAATCCTGGGCAAAAAAGGCAAGACAGGAGGCATCACAATCCCTGACTTGAAATTATACTACAAAGCTACTGTGATAAAATCAGCATGGTACTGGCAAAAAAACAGATCTGAGGATCAATGGAACAGACTAGAAGATGAAGACACAACCACAAAGACACTTAGCCACCTTATCTTTGACAAAACAGCCAAACATGTTCACTGGTAGAAAGCCTCTTCAAAATTTGTGCTGGAAAAACTGGCTTTTCATATGCCAAAGGCTAAAACTAGACCCATATCTAGCACCATGCACTAAACTAAATTCAAAATGAATCAAAGATCTAAACATTAAAACAGAAATGCTAAATCTACTGGAAGAGAAAATAGGTAGAAATCTTGAAGACATAGGTGTAGGCAGAGAATTCATGAACAAAACCCAAACTGCACAGGAAATACTACAAAGAATCAACAACTGGGATCTCATATTATTAAAAAGATTTTTCACATCAAAAGAAATCACCAACAGAGTGAAAAAGAAAACCCACAAAGTAGGAAAAAGTTTTAGCCAACTGTCCCTCAGACAAAGGACTTGTATGCAGATCATATAAAAAAATTGAAAAAAATAGTCTCCCGAAATTCAAAGACCCATTCCAAAAATGGGCATCTGAGATGAATACACACTTCTCAAATGAAGAAATACAGATGGCAAATAAATATATGAAAAATGTTCAACATCATTGGTCATTTGAGAAATGCAAATTGAAACAACACTGAGATTTCACCTCACTCCAGAAAGAATGGCTATCATCAAGAAATCAACCAATAACAAACGCTGGAAGGACTATGGGGAAAAAGTAACCCCTCTCCACTGTTGGTGGGAATGTAGACTGATACAAACATTGTGAAAATTTCTCAAAAAACTGGGATTAGAGATCCCATTTGACCAACTATTCCTCTTTTTGGTATTTTCCCAGAAGAATTACAAACATCATACCACAGTGATATATGTACACCCCTTTTATAGCAGCACAATTTTTAATAGCTAAACCTTGGAAGTAACTCAAATGTCCACCAACCAAGGAATGAATAAAAGATGTGTTTTCTAAAATATATTGGAGTACTACTCTGCTATAAAAAAGGATAAACTAGACACTTTTATTGGTAAATGAATGCAACTTGAGACCATACTCATAAGTGAAAAAAATCAGACTCACATGTGTAAACATTGTATTGTCACCCTAGGGTAAGAAACTGAAAAAATAAATAAGATCCAAAATTTACCATAGATATCGTGAAAGGTAAAGAAACTGCTCAAAAGGAAATAACAACTAGGATGGATAAAAGGAGAAAACAAGGAAGGGAAAAGAAAAAAATATATATATATAGTAGCTAAAATAGCTATACTACTGATTTTATTTCACAGAAATTAAAAGTTTGTGATTATATTGTTTGATTAATTATGCATGTCTATATCTTGTAATCTGAAAAACTAGTCTGAAGATACTAATACACAATATATTAACCATTGTTAATTTCTATCATCTTGTATTGAAATTCTGTATCATTGGTTTTTAATGTTTTTTTCTCTTTAAAAAAAATAAAAAAAATTTAAGTTATTGTTGGGTCCTTGGATATTCTTCAACAGGTGTTACATTAATTCAGTCGACTGTTTTATAGCAGTGCAAACAAATGAACTTCCAAAAGCATAATGTTATATTACATATATATATATATATATATATATATACTCATATACATGTAATGATTAGCACAAAGTACAGAGTAAGCAATATTAGTGACCCCTTGGATTTTCCAGGCATCTTAGCCCCAAGATCAGATTTGTGAGGCAAGGAGCTAACTGGGACATTCCAGTTTTGATTTCCATAGTATAAAATTCAAGCACCAGTTGTGATTATAACACTAGAATAGTTCAGAGACAAAATAACACACGTGTGGTCAGTCTTCCATCACCAAAGCAAAAACCTGAAATAAATCAACTTACAAGAGAAGAGTGATTTTTACAAACATTTTATAGGATGCAATCCGTGTCCCATTGGCATCATTGCTTAGGGGCCCATAAATAGCAGAAGTACATGGCAGAGCAAAAACTAAAAGAGAAAGAAAGGAACTAAGGTCCCACAGACCCCTTCAAGGGTACTGGGGTCCTTTGGAGGGATATTCCGGATCTAAACTACAGGAATGCATCAAGATCCTAGGTTAATGCCTTGCACATCTACTCAGTAAGTGATACATAGCAGCATGAGGCACAGCCCTTTGGTGAAAACAGGGTACCTCACACCTGCAGTCTTATCTTTTAAACTGTGATTGGTCTGAGGGCCTGGGTGAAAAACAACTGAGCTGCTTCTTAACAATGGAATTCTGGGCCTCACAGCAAACAGAGTAAGAATCTCTGTAGGTGGACCTGGAGAACCTGCCTTTCATCACACTTTACAGGTTGGTCTTCAACATAAAAAGAAGGACCTATGAGGCAGCCTGAAAGAGGATTAAAAAAATATTTGGGAGCTAGGGCTACTTAAAATGCTGCAATAAAATTAAAAGGAGTGTACAATACTGGAGTAAATCCAAAATTCTAACTCATAATAATTGATTATGCTTACAATTTGTCAACTATCTGCTATAGATATAGTTATCACAGCACAGTAAGTGCCTGAATTATAAACAAATTCTATTCTGGAAGAATTGTTCAGAAATTGGATTCATTTGTAAGCCAATAAAGTGAATCTTGCACAGTACACTTGTGAAAGTTCACAATTTGTATGTTTTTAAGTCGGGGACTTACTGTACAGTAAACTATTTCTACCATAATCCTTGAGTGATGTTACTACAAATCTGCCAGACTTCTATACTGTGTCTATGTTTACAGGTAGGGACGCTGGGGCTTGAAAATATTAAGTGATTATTAAAGGCATAAAAGAAGTAAAAGCTGACCAGCTCTTTGTTCCCATATGGTTCCCACTCCAGGTGAAACAAGACTATATTTATGATTGTGTATGTCCTAAGAAGCCACAAGTTAGCACTAATACAAATAAGCCCAGAGTCAGCAGGGAATGTTTTCCTTTCTACAATGATTCCCCTTAGAACTATTATAAATGAATAAGCCATGTTCTTATTTTCTGTAGGATACAACTACGGGGGACTGAAAACAAATTAATGCAACATTTATGTAACATTTAGTCATAGCTCTCCCCACAATTGACTTTGAATGGCATTCTAGTTGTCTGATCAAAAGGGCCAGTGTTTGGTCTCCAACTCCTCGGGCTCACTAAATGTCTCGTCCTGTCATCTGAGCACCTGGAGCAGCACTATTTTTAACCAGCTTCGGTGGCCCATGCTAAGACCCAGGGGGAGCTCTGACTCCTGTCACATAGGGAAAACCCTGAAAGGGAAGTGAGCATGACGCTTGAGGTCCTCAGACAGGAGGACAGAGAGGCATAAGCAATCCCCTCCCTGCTTGGAGTTCCTTATGGCTCCCAGATACAGCCTGGCCTGACCTCTGTCACTATCCTAGACACAATGGATTCTTAGGGATTACAGGGAAAAGGATGATGTCAATTTGAATGGAAAAGGCTACAGAAACATAGTAACCAGCCAAATGTCTTCTAAGAGCAATTACCCTTAAAATAATTTCTAAGCTGGATACTTCCCATTCTAAAATGTACAAGACACAAGCAATTCCGGGGATTAAATAGGAGACAGAAAAAAGAGAACGTATATTCTGAGCTCTTTCCAAATACTCCTTCCTCCACTTGATTAACACTGATTCTTGCAGCTGTTGGTTTTTCTCACTGGCCTCCCTTAACCTCACCCACCCAGCCCTCATACGCAGGCATTTGAAAGGCTAATGAAGTTCATAATCTGATTTCTCCACCAAGTGAGCCCTGCCTTTGCTGGGAGGAAAACATTCCTTTGCTGCCATCCACACAGCCAGTAGAGTATATATTCTGCTTCTGAGTCTTTAGTGTACAGACATGTTTTCATCTGCTGTAAGCATTCCCAAAATAAGCACTTCTGAAGATGCTATGGGAGGCTGATGTCTCCTTCCAGTCCCTAAGGTATTTTGAAATCATCTTATCACAGAGAGCAAATCACAGGGCTCTCGTTTTTCCCATGGCTCGTGATGTCTTTTTGATGACTTCACATGCTACGAGCTATTTTTAGTGGTTAAATGCTGGCTTGTGAAGAGCAAAGCTCCCTCAGTCCATTTGTGGTCTGAGAATAAAAAGAACCTCAATATATTGACAAAATATTCAATCCTATTCTGTTGATCTTATCTAGCCAGAAATCACCTAAATGTTTCATTGAAGTAGGTAAAATACCTGGCACTTCAAACTATGGATATAACAGTAGTTCAATAAAAACTGGCTTTTTAAAAAAAGACACTTTAAAACCCATTAATTGTTTTTAAACATCTTAACACATTCCCAAGTTGGAAGTAATCAATGATTAGTATTTTAAAATAAAATCTTTAACATTTAAACATTGAAGCTAAAAGTGCTCTGAAGACTGGTTTATAGTTCTTTTTTGCAGAAAGATAAAATTATGTCTAAGACAGAACCAATTTTGGACTTTTAGTATAATAATGTACATCAGTAGAACTACATTTTAAAAAATTGTATAGCTTTTGTTTGCTATAATATATTCCCCTAAAGGTCTAATCTCAGAAAAATAACTTTATGAGAATAAAATGTATCTTTCTTTAAATTAGCATATCTGGTTTTTGTCAACCATATTGCAACGGTCTATCAATCATATCTGAGCTTTTCCACAGCCAGTTCCTAAAAACATTTGTTTGGGCTCCTAATCCTCCAACAACACCTTTATAGATGTCCATCATTATCCCTTACTTGCTATGAAGAGACCCAGGTCTCTGCTGAAAGGTGTTCCCTTCCCTTCCTCTGCTCACTCCCATCAGTAACAAAATGGGGAGATTTGAGCAGTTTCTCAAGTAAAGCTACTGGCTGCTTTAGGTTGAATGTGACACTTTATCTCTTCTGTTAAATTCCAGTTTTTGTCCCTGGATGAATACAGAAGCGAATCGAATGCTTTTTTATGAAAGTGGCCATTTATCTGTGACTAAACATGGCAAACTCTAATGAACGAGGGCCAGCAGGCTGCGCCCTCGGAACACAGCCAGCTGGAGAGGTGGAGACAGCTGCAGAGAAACTGTGGGAAACTCACTGCAGTGGTCCAATGCTGAGGCCTCAGAGTGAGGGCAGCAACTTGGGCTTGATCTGTGTCTGGCTCAGGTCAATGTCAGCGTCAGTGCAGGACTTTTCAGACAGCATGGGAAGGCAGCAGGAGTGCAGACGGCAGTCGATGTCGATGTCTACATAGGAAAAGAGCAGACACTGCTGAAAACAGACATGGAGGACTTGGGTGCTGGAAAAACTTAGGAGCACCTGCAGGAGGCTGAGACTCAGTGCCCCATGCTCACTCCCAGTCCGACTAAACCTTGACCCTCGATGCAAACTTGCTAGCAGGTTGCCTGGTATCATCCTGTCAGGTCTACTAGTGTTTACTCTGTAGATCCTGGCATCAGTGACTAGCTGGGAGGGGCAGATAAGCATTATATAAAATTACTTATTTGCTTTCATGACTCTTCCCAATTTTTTAAATTATCCTACCTTGCTATTTAATTATTTTGGATAGACAGTAATTGTATTCTCTTATTAGCAAAGTGGGAGGTTTCATAAGCCTGAAAAAAAATGCAGTACTTAAATGCTATTAGATAGTTAGGTCATTAAAAATCAGAGTAAAGGAAGCCTACAGTTTTAACAACACACACACCAAAAAAAAAATCCCCAGCTTTGCAAGTATGTAGAATGTTCAGCAGATGCTTGGCAATTTCTCAAGGACATCAGGCCTGAGTCTCCCCATACCTCTGGACACTGGCTCACCTTGCAAGCTCCCAAATCCAGAGTCGTTGCCCAGTCTGTCAACTTCCAGCTCTCCTTGGACTGGAATCTGTCATGACCCTCGAAATGTCTAAATCCAAGTCTTACATTCATTGGCCTCACTGCATCATGTGACACTTTAAAAAAGTAACAACTGTTATTTTCTCCCCTCTCTGACCAGAGTTTGTCCTACTATTTCCTACTTTTTATTTCCTCTCCTTTTTTTTTTAGTTGTTTTTGTTTCTGTTTTTTGTTTTGTTTTGTTTTTTCAGGTTACTTTTCCACTTGTCCCTTGAGTATTAGTGTTTGTCCTAATTCCAGTTTAGGTGCTTTGATTCTCCACTTACTCCCGATACTTATTGTTTCAACTATCCTCTCTA
>RJWT010036597.1:0-13229 GCA_004365215.1 Cuniculus paca | reverse complement strand
ATATGTATACATATATGCCATCATATATATCTTTATATATAAAGGTTCTGCATGCCCAGATTTATGAAATGTTTATATTTTGTCCTACTTATATAGATCCATTGATATATATAATTTATATGTAGTTATATAATATATATACTATATATATATATATATATATATATATATATATATATAATCTATATCAGTGAAGTGGGTCATTATGTTATAATGACAATTACCCTAAGAACAAGAACAGTATAATCATGAAAATTAGGAGAGTTAGTAGTACTTAGTAGTAATATCACACTATTGCCTAATTCACTGTGAATACTCAGATTTAGTCCATTGTCAGTGGTAGTGCCTTTTCCTAACTCCAGGACCCAGTACAGCACAGTGTGCATCTCTCTAGTGTCCTTAAACCAGTTCTTAACCTTTACCTTTCTTGATCTCATTCAATTTGAAGAATATGGACGAATTATTTTGCAGAATGTCTTCTATGTTATCCTTAGCTGAATATTTTCTTTTGGAGAGATTGCATATTTTAAAATACTGTCCAGAAAGTTTTTGAGCATATATTGTATTAAAAATACAGCTTCAAAAATTAAAAAAAAAAAGAAATTGAGTCAAACTCTTTTCAATTAATATTGTCCCTAGAATTTTCTGTGTCATTGCTGACCTCTACTTTTTTCACTCCTTTACTATAATTTAATGTACTTTAGGGGAAAAAAGAAGAAAAAGGAGAAATGTTATGGTCAATCTGCCATCCTGAATCTAAAAAATAAAAGTCCCTTAAAGAGGGACAGAAAAGAATTTAAAATACAGAACAACAATTTGTCTCCCTTTTTGTCCTGCAGTATCTATGTGACAGGCAGAATAATAGATAATTTGCTATTTGCATAACATTTTATAGGAATACATTTCATTGTCTACCATATTACTGAAGAGGAAACCAAAATTGGAAAGTTAAATCATTTGAGGCCACATCATTCATCTTTAAAGAAAAACTCCAAGATCTAACCAAGAGCATCTGACTTTAATTTCTTCATTCTAAAAAAATTATTATATAGCGCTTTAAACATTATAGAGCTCTTCCTAAGAAATACCCCTTTGCAATGACTTCACTTATGCCATTATTAATTACATCTGTATTCACATAATAATTCATAGTTTACAAAATATGTAAATAGAATTTTATTTAATTCTGACAATATTGGCAAATTGGTATCATGAAGAAACTGATGGAGATTAAGTAATTTGTTCAAGGGGGCAAATATTCAGCAATTGGGAAACCTGAAAGTTGAGCCAATGTAGCAAGAAAAAGTCTTCTGATTCCCTCCATTCCAATTACTCTGCAACTAATGACAGGACAAAAACATTAACTCTGTGTTTAACAATTGATCCTGACTGCAATCACCAAGATCCTTAAGCATTTTCCCAAGATTGTTAAAATTTTTTTGAAGTAACTATTAGGTTCCCATTTTTAATCTCAGTAAATCCTTAGATTTTTCCTTTTTCATTCTAAGAAATGCTGTCAGGCTTTTGTTTTTAATATTTCTGCCTCAATTCACACCTTTATCATTTCTGGTGTGCTGAATGACCACACCTGCTGCCTATCTGGTCTTCTTGGGCATCTCAAAATCTTCTTCCATGCAGTAAACATAATAATCTCTCGAAATGTAAACGGTGTCTGGTAGCGGTTTTTTTCCTTATAAACTCTTCTGTGACTTAGAAAATTTCTTATCACTTTCAGGAAATAGATGAATCAGAGGATCTTAAGTCTACCACTTTTTCTAGTCTCATTTCCTACTTTCCTTAACCTGCTTGTTAACAAACTCACTGACATGCTCCTCAACAAACTTGTTCCTACAAGGGGCCTACCCGAGTTCTTTGTTTCCTTCTGCTCTATTCTTCATGTAACTTCTCTTGTTCTCTGTTTACTTTAGTGTTATATTGTCGAAACTGCACTATGGATGTTCACCAACCAAGATCACAGGAGTATGTCTATAGTCAAACCAAGTTGAGTTGATTAACCTGTTGTGGCAGTAGAGACCAGGAGAACATGAGAAACAGTAAGAGGGCGTTAGGAGAGGCTTATGACAGGATTTGGGATTGAATTGTGTGGTCTGAAAGGACTAAAGGAAGTTGGGTTACTCTTCCCAAATTGAATATTATATTTGTTTTCCATTGCTGCTGTAATTAATTGCCAAAATTGTTTTGGCTTAAAACAACACAAATGCACCTTCTTATAAATGTGGAATTTCAAAGTATTTCTTACTGGGTGAAAACTAGTGCTGGGAAGACTGCATTCATTCCTGCAGCCCTGGAGGAGAATTGGTTTCCTTGCCCTTCCCGGTTTGGAGAGGCTGCCCCAGGAACTTTGACTTGTGCCCCCTTTCCCTCTGTAAGGATAGCAGCAAAGCAACTTTTAACCTCTCTCCAAGATTCTGATAGTGACTCTTCTGTCTTCCTCATCCACTCCAAGAATCCTCATGATTCCATGGAGCCCATCTTGATAGCTCAGGATAATCTCCATTCATTACTTTCCCCTTGTCATTAATAAGCATATTCACAACTTCTGGCGATTAGGATGGGGGCTTCCTTGGGAGATCATTATTCTTTCTACAAGAGCTATCAAGAAGGAGTCCTAATGTCATGATTGCTCTTTTAATAGTTTTCATTTAGCGAGTGGAAAAAGGATAAAGTTGTAATTGGTAAAGAAACACCAGCTACAAGGGCGACATGGAGTTTTTGTTGTTTTTCACATTATTCTTGTTTTTTTTCTGTTCTCAGACAAGATACAGACTGGTCTTGCTTTTTTATTACTTTAGTCACAGTGTGGTTTTTTTACTTGCGGGGCTGTCATAGTTTGAAGTCCCGACTTCCTGACTAACCTGTTGTCTTGGTTATTTTTCTCTCATTGCTGGGACAAAATACCTGATACCCAACAGGAAGGAGGGACAGGTTTATTTAGCTCACTGTTAGTGGAGGTTTCAGTCCATAATCAGCTGGCTCCAAGGCTGGGTAGCATGGCACCAGGGCAGCACTTCCAGGCAGCAGCCAGAGCAAAAGGAGGAGGAGGTGGGCAACAAGCCTCTTCTCCTCCCTTATGTTGTAAGCAGGTCAACCCCACCCCCCAGGGCGGGTGTAGCACTCACACCACCTCTGTGCCCTCCTCTTGCCCTTGGAAGGATATTTACAAAGTAAGGATCCTGGCTGAGTCTTGTAAACTTCTAAACTTCTCAAGTTGATACAATGTGTCAACCGTAACACCTGTGTAGTCTGCAAATTTCTGGAGGTCAAGTGCCATGTTTTATTCAATGCTCTTTACACTCATGATAAATATTGGTTAAATTAGTATAATCTTTTAAAAACCTTAGGGAAATAGCCTAATACCTTGCTACTTAAAATGTGTTCTGCTTATATGAAACATGGGCATCAGGTGGGATCCTGTCCAAAATACAGACTCCTGGGTTTCTCTTCTGCTAAACGAGCCTCTGTACTTTAGCAGGATCTATTGGTGATTTATGTGTACATAAAATTTGAGCACTAGGATTCTTATCCCAAAGGAGGTAGAACGGGAGATACACCCCACTGTTGATTTTTAAAGTGCCAATGAAAGGCTATTAACATTTTCATGAAAAAGAAAGTTTTCTTTTTTAATGTCATTCTTTTTTGTACCTTTGTTCTATTTTTTATTGCCATTTACAGGAAAACTCAATTATGTTTTTCATTTCCATTGAGAATAGAGGAAAGATACTTAAAATTGTGGCAGGAGAACTATGATTAGATAAAGGAAAATATTTCTTGATTCTGAGAACTGTCAGGCAGGGAGCTCTTTGGGTATTCTATAAAACTCTTAAATGCATTAAGTATTGTTGTTTCTGAAAATACACTGTTATTTCTCAGACACAATTTCTTTTTAGTGACTTACCTCTGAGGCTTCTGACATTATCTTTGACAATAGTATTTGCACTACTGCATCCTGTTTCTCCTTTTTCCCTTTTCAATCATGAGCCCCCTCAGTAATCTGCTTTACAAGTGTGCCTTATTATTTCTAGTTTGAAGCTTCTGGGTCGAATGCTCTGGGGTGCAAGTTCAGAATTTTTAAGTTTTTTCTTAAGAACAGCCTTAAATTTTAAGACACATGTTAGAACACTAGTAATAATACTTGAATTTAAACTTACATTTGTTCTTATATTTAGTTTTGGTCAGCAAAGAGTTTGAATAGTGATGCTTTTGGTAGGGTGGGACCACCATTCCATTTGCTGTTCAGTAGTAGTGGGAACATGGTTTGAAAGTCACGAGGTTAGGTCTTCCAGAGATCAGCCAATAAGTAAGGCAGGGGAGTGCTAGCCTTCATTTATCAGTGAATCTGTCTTAGCCCTGAGGTCCACAACACATTCTAATTTCTTGTATTTTATCCTTTCAACTAATTCACCTTGCAGTTCTACGTTTTAAGCTCTGGTTGTAATGCTGCTTTTGTGACACAGCAAAGGAATTTAGTCTTCCATTTTGCACCCCCAAGAACAGAGGAATAGATGCTAAAAGTGACCTTCATGTCTAAGCCGTGATGAAAATCTTGCTGCAAAAATGTACTTTCCTTGGAAGACCACGTTCATGTTGGCTGTGAGTCCTGTGAGAAGTGTTTCTGACAAGAGTCCCTGAATCTGTAAACATCCGGGTGTTGTGGTGTCCCATTGATTCTTAAGAAAACCATGTGACTTCCACATCAAATAGTAAGCTTTATTAATGAGGCTCTTGTCTGACAACCAAGGAGCCTTACAAATATAGCTTAGCCTCAAAAGTACAGCAATAACAAGCTATTGAAATTATGCCTTCAATTAGCCCCAAGACTTGGTCAGCAATTTCTGGCCTTGCCATGTGACACTGTTTTGCTATATTGCCTAGCAATTATGTTTGACTTGATGTGGTCTTGAGTTTAAAGTAGTATTTCTTTAGCTGTGCTTTATTGACATTTTGATCCAGATAATTCTCATGAAGGTCTTGTATATTATATGATGTTTGAAAGCTTCCCTGGTCTTTATCCATTTAAATGCTAAGTAGCACCTCTCCTTACTCCAGTGACAAAATTCTCTCTGAACACTGCCAAACATCCCTAGGGAACAAAGTTGCCCATAGAGATGAGTCCCATCAACTGTGGTTATTAAGCCTCCAAGAGAGGGTCTTTTCTTTTGAATCCTTTACCATTTCATATTCGATTATTTTATTTTGTTAAAGAGGACAGCTTTTCAGGTACTTTACTATAGAATGCTATAAATTTATCTGATTATCACTAAAACACCACCTGTATTGGAATCACCTGACCTCTTCTTAAAAGTGAGGATTGCTAAGTCCCACCCTAGCATCCTGGAATCAGAATCCGTGAGAATGGAGACAGAAGTTTGCATTTTAAACTACTATCTTGGAGATTCTTGCACAGGCTAACCTTTTAAAAGTATTAGGTTTAGAGGTTCCAGCAATTCTCTTCTGAGATTCCTACTATCGTGCTTTGTTTGGAAAGTGGTGGCTGCTGGGACCTCATTAGTTTATCTTAGCAGGATGCGTACTAAGGTGAGCAAAGTGCTCTCTGGAGTCAGATGCTTAATTGAGCAAATTCTAATGAGATAGGGTTGAATTGTGATCTTGGCTTATCAGTGATTTTTATGGTAGAATCATACAGTGTATAGGGCGATACGTCCCCAGAAGTCAACTCATCTCATTTTATAGCTGAGTGGCTTGAGTCCCAAAAAGTGATTTACTTAAATCCTCACAGCAAGTGAGTAACCAACTTTGGTTTAGAATATTGTTTCATTAATGAATTCATTCACTGAATACTTATTGAAAACCTAGATTTTACTCAGTAGCGGAGCAGGCACTGAGAAATGAAGAATACCTAAAAATATTATTTTTGCTGTGATGGAAACAAGCATATGAGGAAAACAGACATCGGTCATACAATGAGAGGTTAGATGGCACCTATGGGGAGTGCCACAGCTATGACGAAGGCGGTGGCCTGTCATGGTGTTATACGTGAACTTCAGCTCACTAGGGAAGGCAGCAAGTCCTCTCAAGGAAGTGACTGAACTGGCACCTGAGAGTCACAGGGCGCTGGCCAGGAGAAGAGCAAGGAAAATAATTCCACGCAGAACAAACAGCGTGTGACAATGTGAGAGCGAAAAGGCGCAGGCCATGTTTGAATAAATAAGACAGTGGATCTGAAGTGGGGTGATTTGGAGACGTTTAGACAGAATTACTAACAAAAATAAAAAATCTAAAAACCAATGGAAGTTACTGAAATATTTTTTTCTTCTAAGAGTACTATTTATTTTTTTATGTTGAGCTGGATTTCTTTTCTTTTTTTTTTTTCAGAGTTTTTATTACAAAAGATGACAAATTTTGGTCAACTTCTTTTTCTACATCTATTGAGATGATCATATTTTGTATCCCTCATTCTGTTGATGGGGTTTATCACATATATTTATTTGTGTATGTTGAACCATTTTTAAATAGTAGGAATAAATACCCTTTGATCATGGTGTGTGATCCTTTTAATGAGCTGTTGAATTTGGTTTGCCAGTATTTTTGCTGGAGTTTTGCATCTATATTCACTAAAGATATTTGTCTGTAATTTTCTTCTTGTGAGATCTTTGGCTTTTGTAACAGGGTAATATTGGCATCAAAAAATGACTTTGGAGGTGTTCCTACCATTTCAGTTTTTGGAAGGTATTTGAGAAGGATTGGTATTCTTTAAATGTTTGTAGAATTCAACAGTGAAGACTTCTGGTTTGGAGTTTTCTTTGTTGGGAGATATTGAGTCAATCTCGTTACTTAGTGTGAGACTGTTCATATTTTGTATTTTTTCATGATTCATTTTTCATAGGATTCATGTTTCTAGGGATTTATCCATTTCTTCTAGGTTATCTGATTTTTTGCTCATAGTAGCCTCATGACTTTATATTTCTATGGCATAAGTTATAATATTTTCTCTTTTATTTCTGATTTTCATCTTTTTTCCCTTTTTCTTTGTCCAGATAGTTATCAGTTTATCATTAAAAAAAACTCTTAATGTTATTCATCTTTTCTATTATTTTCTAAACTCTTTCATTTATTTATGTTCTATTTTTTGTTTTCTTTCTTCTACTAACTTTGGCCTTGGTTTGTTCTTCTAGTGCCTTGAAGTGCAAAGTTAGGTTGTTTGTTTGAAATCTTTTATCTCAATATAGCTTACTATTTTCATAAATTTCTCTTTAAAATTCCTTTTGCTGCAGTACCTAAATTTTAGTATGTCTGTTTTCTGTGTTGTCTCAAGATAGTTTTTGATTTTTCTTTTGACTCATTGGAAAAAGATGTTATTTCTACATATTTATGATTTTTCAGTTTATCTTTGTTACTAATTTCTAGTTTTATACCAGTGTAGTTGGAAATGATGCTTATTGTGATTTCAGGCTTCTTACATTTGTTAAGACTTGCTTTTTGGCTTAAGAATGTTCTGCATGTACTAGAAAAAAATGCATATTCTGCCACTCTTAAATGAAATGATTTTTGTGTTTGTTGGGTCTGTTTAGTAAAGGTACTTTATAGTCAGTGTTTCCTTATTGGTTTTCCATCTGAATAATTTAGTTCATTGGTGAAAATGGGTTATTGAAATCTCCTGCTACAATTATGTTGTCATCTATTTTTCCCTTTGGATTTACAATTTTTTTCTTTTGATATTTAGGAACTCCAATGTTGGATATGTTTATATTGAAAATGATATTTATTGATGAATTGACCTCTTTTCCAATGCATACTGACCTAATTCGCCTTCTGCTAGTTTTTGACTTAAGGCATGTTGTGTATGTTCTAAGTGTAGCTATTTCTGCTCTCTTTTGTTTTCTATTTGTATAGAATGTATTTCTAAATCTTTTCACTTAAAAAAGGGAAGAGTTTCTTGTAGAAAGCAAATACCGTGGTATTGTTTCTCATCCATTCTCATGTTCTATGTCTTTTGATTAAATTTTAGAACTTTTATAATTGGCATATTATTGATAGATATGAACTTAAATTTCCATTTATGACTAACTTGTTGTCAGCATCATATTAAATGAGGAAAAACTGAAAGCCTATAAAATCAGGAATAAGACAAGGGTTCCATTATCACCTTTTCTGTTCAACATAGTCCTTAAAATATTAGCTAGCACAATAATGCAAGAGAAAGTAGTAAAAGAAAAGGAAGCAGTCAAATTATCATTATTAGAAGATTAAAGCTAGATCAGTATATCTCACCACCTACTAAACTAAAATCAAAATGGACCAAAGATTCACATATTGAAAGAGAAACAGTTAATCTGCAGGAAGACAAAATAGGTAAAACTCTTGAATATATAGGCATAGGCAAGAATTTTCTGAACAGAACTCCAGTTGCACAAGAAATAATACTAAGAGTCAAAAAATGGGATCATATTAAACCTAAAACTTCTGCACAGCAAAGGGTACAGCCAACAGAATAAGAAGACATCCTATAGAATGAGAAAAATTTTGCCAGCTACCCTTCAGACAAAGGGTTAATACCTAGAATATATAAAGAATTCAAAAGAATTAGGACTCCCAAATTGACTCAATCAAAAATTTGTGTCTGAAATGAATAGACACTTCCTAGATAAACAGTCAATAAATACATGAAAAAATGTTCAGTCATTGACCAATCAAGAAATGTTAATTAAAACAATACCGAGATTCCACCTCACTGTAGAAGGAATGGCCATCTTCAAGAAATCAAATAGTAATAAATGCTGGTGAGGCTGTAGGGAGAAAGGAACCCTTTTTCTTTGTTGGTGGGAGTGTAAACTGGTACTAACACTATAAAAATCAGTATGGAGATTTCACAAAAACTACAATACAAATTCCATTTGACCCAGCTATTACCTTTCTAAGTATCTTCCAAGAGGAATTAAAACATCATATCACAGTGATACATGCCCATCCATATTACAGCAGCACTGTTCACAATAGCTAAATCTTGGAAACTTCCTGTATGTCCTTCAACAGATAAATGGATAAAGAAAATGACACATTTATATATGACAGCGTACTACAAAGAAAGATAAACTTGAGTCACAAAGAAGGATAAACTTGAGTCATTTATAGGAATATGGATGTACCCTGTGATCATAATGTTAAGTGAAATAAATCAGACACACAACCTTAAATATTGCATAGTTTCTTTTATATGAAAAACCAAAAATACAAATAAAGAGCAAAATAAAAGGTAAATAATAGGATGTAGGGAGATAGGTCTTTTTCAAATGGGAAAGGAATTAAGATGTGGAGGGAGAAGGTAGGGGGCGGTGAAGGAGATGAATGGAAGAATGAAGATGTGTTATGTACACGTACCAATTCCACACAAGGAATGTAAACATTATGTACTGTGAACATATACAAATAAAAAATAAAAACTGATGCAAACAAAACATTCTGCTCTATTTCTTCTGTCATTCAAATGAATTATAAGATTTTGAAGCTCAAAAACTTATATTTTAGGCAATAATTGTTTTGTGCATACCAGAATTGACTCTATTTCTGAAATCTGTACACGATAGATTTCTTACTCCTTTGTAGGCAAGAAAGAGCAAGATTTTTTTACTGTATTTATTCTTATCTGATCTTACTCAAAAATCAGAGAAATATAAAAGGAGAAATCAAAATTTCTATTAAACATTTAGCATTGCTATTAAAATAAAAATGGGTATTAAAATGTATATCAGCCAAATATCTAAAAAAGATTACTCTCATGCTATGTCATTTTATATGTGAGAATATATGTTATCTCTTTTGCAAGCTACCATATCACCTGAGTCTACATTGGAGGGAGTTTACAAGAGAAGACATTTTAACTAGTGTAGATTGGTGCTCTTTATACCCAGGGCTCCCTCAAATTTCAATTTTCCTGCATT
This sequence comes from Cuniculus paca, assembly GCA_004365215.1. NCBI lineage: Eukaryota > Metazoa > Chordata > Mammalia > Rodentia > Cuniculidae > Cuniculus > Cuniculus paca. Next base: position 3,312 of record RJWT010036597.1, on the reverse strand, counting down.
GTGTGGTGCTGAAGATCTCTAGGAATTTTTAGGAACTAACTTAGAAGAAGCTGAATTAGAGATATGTTTAAAGAATAGATTTACATGAGTTGTCAGCACTTTCATATCTAATTAAACTCCTTTTTAATTAGATAAGAAGTCATCCTTGTGCGGAAATGACTTTCAAGAATTCTTTCACCACCTACTCTCCCAGTTCACCCAGAATGTGTGTCACAAGGGCAAAGGGTCAGTGCTATATCCTCGGATGAATTTGTCCTATGGCATCCAGCTCAGTATGATAGTAAAGACTGAAAACAATTTCATATGATGGGGCCAGAAGTTAGTCTGTGGGAAACAAAGATATTATAGAACTTTTATTAGGTGATAAAGTAGTAAGCATAATTATTTTCACCTGGATTGTATAATATTCATGATTTTGTTGGTGTTACCTTTTAATTTATTTTTGCATATTAACAAATATGTAATTTTATATTTACATTGAGTTCTTTTTCTTTTCTTTTTCAGTATTGAATGAGGATCTATGAAGACTATATCCCCCTTTGAAAAAACATGAGAATAAACCTTCCACTGACCCTAGACAAGGTTAAGGCAGGTATTAAATTTTTTTTAATGATTTGTTGATAAATATGCTTCTCTACCACCTTCTCTTGTTAGGATTTTCTGTGAAATTTTAAGAGAAAATTCTCACTGTTCCTTGTACTTAGGTTTACATTTTTTGATTGATTGATTAATTGATTTACTTTTTATTTATTGTTACTATACATAATGATAGCATTTATAGTAGGGCAAGATAATAGCTGTACATGATATATTTTGTTGCTTTTTTCCCCACTTTCCTTCCCCTCTTTCAGGTCCCCTTTCCCTCTTTATTTAAAAAAATTTGGCATTTTAAAAACGATGGTATATTTTCATTTTTATTCACCATTTCTGCTCCTATACAAGCCTGTGTATTTGTAGAGGGCAAAATTATCTTGTCACACTGGGTAGGGAGGTGGGAGAGGAGCTTATTTAAACAGGACGTCATAATCGAACGTCAGCCCTAACTCAGGTGGTTTCTTTCTATTTCATTATACAGAAACAGCTTTTAAAATTGCCATTTTGCTCAAATGTTGCCTGTGTTCTAATGATGAAATGCAGCAACTACAATAATGGTAGAAATGTAATGTAGGTTATTGTATGAGTTTTAGCAAATGATTGGAGGTTGAATATCTTTACATTTAGGAATGAAGCTAATTTTAATTCCCTGGCTTTACTTCGCTATAAATCACTTGCAGTGCTTGAGTTTTAAATACTGAATCACCATAGGCATCTACAAATCTTTGTTTATAAGGCAGTGTGGTGGGGCAACACTGTAGGTGTTTTCAAAAATGCCTCTACTGTAATTAACCAATTAGTGGTTAGAATGTAGGCATAATTTCGTGTTTCTCCAGGAGTCTCACCTTGTCTTTGGATTCAGCCCAGGCTCCCTTCTTTCTGCTGAAAGAAAGGAACAAAGTTACCTTTGGAATATTAAGTAAAATTTTGGGGCCAGCATATAACACTTCTGTGTTTTGTGGTCTTCTAAAATGACTCCTTTCAGCCTTTTTCTGTGCCACCCATTTGCCATGTTTTCTGAAAGATCTGTAGTCATTGCCCTCATGGGAATCATGACACAGGAGCTGGGAATAGTTTATTAGGTCCTATACGAGTCAAGATAGTTACTTTTTTTTAGGGCTTCACTATGCAGTTCAGATTGGCCTTGAACTCACTTTGTAGCCCAGGTTGGCTTCCAACTCATAGCAATCTTCCTGCCTCGGCCTCCCCAGTGCTGGGATTACAGGCACGTGCTACCACGCCTGGCATCAAGATAGTTTTGATCAACCTTATTCCTTCTTTAATCTACAGGAAAATAAAATGAGGATTAAATATCTGTTTAAAGAGGAATGACTTTCTTTTTTTCTATCCTGGGGTGCATAATCAGTCTAAAAGTGAAATTATATTAATTTAATATTCGCCTGACCTTTCCAAGATCATCACATTTGTCAAATTATCTGGCTTTGTGAGATGTAATGGAAAATAGTCCACATTTTAGGATAAAATCTCTCACTCGTTTTTCTGGTTTTTTTTCATTGTTTTTATTTTCCATATTTACTACTAACAGTATATAAGATCCATAGATCACACTTGTTTGACACTCAGTTTTGGGACTGATCCATACACTATTTTTTAATTACAAGATTATTAATTCAAGCAGTGGTTTAGAACTGTGATGTTAGTTATAGTTCAAGTGATCATTGTAATTAAGATTAATTTTTAAACCAGTTTCTTAAAGAGTAGATGTAGATGGAAAAATTTAAAAAAGACATGTGAATCTTGTACTATTTGTCCTGAACACTCCAAAAAGAGAACTCTTTAAGCAAGGGGATACTAAGAATTACTTTGATTTTTGAGATGGACATCTATTTATTATTTCATATATGAATGTATCTAACACAAATTTATTTAATTCCAGCTATGCATTGTTGTAGAAATTCAGAAAGTGTGAAGACTGCATAAGAGCTGACAGCATTATAGTTCTTAGTGTTACTAAAGCCTGCTTACAGAGAATTATATATAGATAGGTCTATATAAGATTGAGTGCTTTGAAGTAACTGCAATAATTTTTTAGCAAGGCACATACTTTGTTTGAAGGAATCTTCTCCCTGCATTATGTCACATGAGAGCTGTCTTAAACAGAGCAAAACAAATTAATGAGCTTTTGGTAGTGCAAATTAGTGTCAAGAATGAAAATGAAGGCCTTGTATTTTTCTACCACACCTCAGAGCCAGGGTATATAAAGAGGGTTCTGAGACCAGAGAATCCATCACACTACCTTCTCCTGCTACCCAAGCCCTTCACTTCCAACATCATGTACTTCAACAACTTCCCTGGTGCTGCCTTCCCCGGATGCTACTGGGGCAGCTATGGCTACCCTCTGGGATACAGTGTTGGCTGTGGCTATGGCAGCACCTATTCCCCAGTGGGCTATGGCTTGGGCTATGGCTATTATGGCACTGGGGCTTATGGCTACAGACGCTACTGGCCATTTGCCCTCTACTGAGTTCCTGAAGTCCCCGAGGCATAGAATCTTCTCTTCTCCTAAGGTCAAGTAGCACATCTCCAGGTTCCTGCTCTACCTACCTCTTTTGTGCTCATTTGCTCATCGACCTCCAGGTGGCTGCTTTTCAGACCTAGCATCAGAATCCCAAAGAGGAAACTGAAAAAACCAGATGATGCCTCAAGATGACTTCTTCAGATGATGTTTGTTGGGACAATTTCAAAAACTTGATAACC
>RJWT010036596.1:0-13227 GCA_004365215.1 Cuniculus paca | reverse complement strand
TAGTATGGAGCTAAGGAACATTAACTAAAATAAAATTTGATTTTCCTTTCAGAGTATTATCCATACCCTGCAGATAATAGTTGATATTTTTCAAGGGTTTGTAATCTATCAAACTCTCTGCTACGTTGTGAAATAAAAAAAAAAGTACATTAACATTTTTTTCTATTTCAAATATTCAAAAAATAATGAAAATTCTTTAAAATAATGGAATTCTAAGTTATGTTAGTTTGTGAGCTTGTTATAAGGGAACATGTAACATTAGGAACTGTAGACAATAATTGGTATCTAATTCTAGCATAGTGCATGTATAGGCATAAATATGTATAAATAATAATTATCACTAATAATTATCACTAATTTCTTGAACTACAAAAGGCCTAAGATTATTGATAACTTTTCATTAATAAATTGTTTTCTTGTATACTTTTCCTCTAGGTATTTGAATTTTATGAGTATCTTTTCCCTAGTGCTTTTCTTAATTAAAAAGTTATCTTCTACCACAACTTTTACATAATTAAAACACATAGTCTATATTTAACATATGCAATTTTAAAGTTATTTTATTTTATCATTCACTAAATTAGCGGCCTGAGGAGCTCCGTGGAAGAACACGTGCCTGGTAATCCCAGCATTTTCCCAGTTTGCTCCCAAAACAAGCTGTTTATAACCTGCTTGACCTATTGAATGTTTAATATTTTTCACATGCATGCTTCATCTTACTTTACACTTTACTAAAAAAAGTTGCTCATAAAAAGCTTGTCCAGGAAATATTACTGAATATATGATAAGCTTTCTGATTTTCCAGTTCACTGGCTTAATCTTCACTCCCTCCCACTGTGGTTAAAACATTATAACCTTACTTGAAAAACACAAAGATACAATGTCATAAATTATCATAAAAATGATTCATTGTAATTTTGCAGGTAAATTCTAATTGCATACTACCAAAAGCTTGAATGTTTTGGGAGGCTATATTATTCTTTCACTTTTCAAGGGGATAGGATTATCTTGTGAAATAATTTTCTTCATGTTTTTCTTAAAAAGAACCCTAATATTCTAGACAAAATCACTTGCATCCATGACCTCAGGCAAGTCTTCAAACACATTGTTATGAGAGTACGTATTATATGCCCTGTCAGCAGTGTGAGAAAGAGTAAAGGATGTGTTTGAAAAGACAAACAGCCCAGTTCTGCAAACATTAGTGAATTAACTTGTCTTTTTTCAGTGTTATTCAGCGTTAACTGGGGATACTTGTATACAGGAGAATACTGGGCTTAGAGTGATCTCTCTGTCTGTCTCTCCTTCTCCCCATATATATAACATGGCAGAAAAATGGTGAAGAAACTATGCAAAATGATATATAAACAAATTCCTAATTAATACACCCATAAGTAGATTTAAGTTTTATGGGCTTTGGAGCTTATATGATAAAAAGAATATATGATAAGTTATATTAAATATGCTCATTGATATTGATTTACAAGGAAAAATCACAGCAAACTGTAAAGCTAATGTGACATCAAATTAAAATACATATCAAAGAATGCATAAAAATTTTATTATATTTGTGCAATTCATTCACTGACACAACATGATATTTTTGCTCTATCCCACTTGGTAAATGCAGCTTGATCACTTATTATTATAAAATAATTTTAAACACCCTTTACAATAAAGACACTTCAGTTTGATGAAAGTCTTTTATCCTTCATATTCTATATATTTCCACCTCATCTGCTATAGAATATACTCAAATAGTGAACACATCATCTCCACCTATACCTAGGCCATCATGCTGAGAATCTAGCCACAGTGCTGCTAGGAAACTAAGGTTAAAAACTGTTTACATCTATGGAGCTACAAGAGCTAGGATAATGTTGGAATGAAATGAATTCAGATGTGCTAGTACTGGATTCTTTATTTTGTACATCATTGTATTTTGGTTCTTAGCACACTTCTGATATATGATAGGTATTCAGTAAACTATTGCTAAATAGACTTAAAAGTGATGAATAAATATATCTGGATTACTCTGTCCTAATTCCTAGAAGCCGTTTCTTGCTCACTTTTTTTGGCATTATTGCTGTATTCTTAACATGTGCACGAGTATTTATAACATTATTTTGCAACAGCTGAACAGCAGAAAAAAACCAAATGGTCATCAACAGATGAATAGGCAAACAAAATGTAGCACACACACAATGAAACACCATTAAATCAAAACAGGATTCTTAACCCTGAACACATCATGCCATATGCACCAAGCCAAAGAATGACAAATCTTTTCAGATTCTACTGATATGAAGTACCTGAAACACGCAAATACATAAGGTGAACATTGGTTCATGTTTGTGATCCATATTGAATGTATTCACCATATTTTCCCAAAACAACATCTGCCTCCAGTCTTATGCTAGTGGTAACCAAGGTAAATCTAGTGAAGAGGGAGTAACAGAGTTAAAACAAACACAATCTAACTTTTACAAATTTTCCAAAAAAATTATAAGCATCAAAGTGACTACATTGCTATGAGACTTACATAAATTGATTTCATTATTTCTTGATAATTTAATCTTTGAATGTGTTCACAAATGTAGGAAATTATTTTTCTGAGCTAGGAAGTCCCTTCTGTAACTAAACATAATATTTAAGAAAACCTGCTGTATGTGCACTTCTAGGAGATTATATCTGCCCAAATGTGAAGATGGTAACTTATGACTTTGAGAAGTAATAGCATAATATTAATTAAATAGACTCAATACTATTTGTCCTGGTGAAAATTCTTCAAAGTATCTATCTACTCATAGCAAGTTTCATATTTCATTCCTTTCCTGTGTAGTTTCAAGCCTAGATATACATTATCTATATTTTAGATATACTGAATAACACTGTAGTAGGTGTTTTCCATCCACTGCAAATATTATGCCTGAATAACGCATTAATGTCTTGAGTTCTTCAAGCAAGTATAATCTTATTAAACATTTGTAGAATTAGTTAAAGAATAACTTTATAGATATCAAGATATTGATACTACCTAAAAATGTCTTCCATTCAGCCAGGGTGCCACAATGCTAAAACAGCTTCAATAAGCAAGCTCTCTATTTCTTTGTATCTATTCTTCCATGGAATATTCAAAATTATCAGTATACTGGATGCTAGGGAATACGAATATATGCATATATCCTACATTATGACACTTTTATTCATTGACTATTTCAAATTTATCTCACTCTGTACTAAGAACCTTATCATTTATATAGCTTGGACTTGAAGATTACTGGCTTTCTGTCTGAGACAATTTCATTTATTTATGTTACTCATTTCAGTCAACTTGCACTGACTTTCCTTGCACTTCTGTAACATGGCATGTACTTTCTATGATTAACAGATTCAATCATTACTTTATAACAACGACTGATTTTTAAAATTATTTTCTGTCATATAATTTTTTAAAGAAAATTGTAAGGATATAGATGAACTTAAAGCTAAATTTAGCTAGTTGATTAATTAATCACTTTCATGACAAAAGATAATAAACTTTCCACTTAGTAATGTAAAAATCTCAAAATAAGTCTGTTGTCACATGATTTAAAAAATCATTATAAATGCTGAAACTGATACTATTTTACAATCAGCTTTTAGTAAAAATAAAGCTTAGAATGAGTGAGCTATAAGTATAATAACTGACAATATTAAAAAACCCCTTAAAATATTAAGTGCATACATGCAATAATAATATAAGCAGGAGTTTTGTTTTATAAAACACAACATCAAATATCAAACTGAGTCATAATTTTTCCCATTATTCAAATCATTTCATGAGAACATATTTTTCAAATGCATAGACTATTTATGTAATAAGCAAAACTTACAAAAATGTTCACAGACTGAAGTCAGTAAACATTTCCAACTTTCCTATGAACTTTGTTTTATAGGTAGAGGGCACTTAAAAATAATCTTTCTACTTTTCAAAATAGATGTTGGGCTGAAATTGAATGCACAATTATCCAGGTCAATAAAGACTCACAAAATAGGCAATATCAATGAATGTCAATGATTAAACTTTGACACTGAGCATTTAAAAGTTCTTTCATTTTTATTTTTGCTAAAAATGAAAAACTCTTAAATTTGAATATAAGTAAATTTTAAATTATTTTTAGAATGCACTACTCCTCAGTTTTAAGTGGCTGATTTCAAATTAACACATTGAGGAGGAGGAGTACTGTTAGCTACTCCAAACAGATTTCTATTCAATTCATCTAGTATTGTTACTTAGAGTTAGAAATATTTGTAAATTTTCTTTCTTGACCTCAAATTTTAAAACCATCATAAAACTATATGTATTAATACATAATGTAACTGAATTATAGGAAGGCCTATTATGGATGTTGAATTAATGCTTTAGAAAATCAACGCATCATCTAAACCATTGTGTATTTGATAAATGTTGCTCTCAATATCAGCAGAACTTACTAAGGGTATAAAATTTGAAGTCTTTTCAAGCATTGGAAAGATTAGGTCACTAGTGACAAGGGATAAATACTTCTTACTCCACTCCTGAAATATGCCAACTAATGAGTGATAGAAAACATTGGTGTACATGGAACATATGCTGTCTATTTAGAACCGAAAGGATTTTGATAACTTGTTAGAACTACATGAAATTTAAGGAGTGATGGGGACCAGCATATAGAGTTTTAAAATATTCCATTTGAACAAAATTGATATCAAGACCATTAGAAGATCATCGTTGCTGAATCATAAGGAAGGATTTTGAGGTAATCACTTCGACTTCTGGATAGATAGAGTGGTGCTATGGAGGATGTACAGTGTATTAAAGTCTGAGGAAGGAATCATGAGGAAGTGTTTAGGGGTTAAAGAACATACAAAAGGTTAGCAAGTTTCAAGATTGTCATTTAATTTTAAGAATATTGATATAAAAATATTTTCCACATTGTACAAGGAAAGGCATAGAGACTCAGAGAAATTCTTTTGTTTTATTTCATTCAGTTTTTCTAGGGTCATGTGAAGAATTATCAATTTTACTGCTTTTCATATTATTATAATAACATTGCTACAGTAATGAATGCAAATCTTCACCAAGAGTTAGCTGGTTACAGATGATCGGGCAAGGGTGATGTCAGCCTTCTATTATATGAAACTAGCTAAGATATTCCACAAATATACAGCCTTACCTGACTTAGCTGACTCAAACCATGGTTTGCAAATTGTATACTACTCAGAGTTTTATTATCACATCTAGAAAGAAATGCAAGTACTCTGCATCTTACTAAAGGTTTATTGCTTATTGAATAGGCTATCAAATGGCTGCTGGTCCATTCTTGTCCTTAGTTTACAAACTTCTAATAAACTTCTGAAACAATGCTTTGTTCCCAGATATGGAATGATTCTAATCTAAATTTTATGAAAGAACAGAACTTTAATTTATAGTTTTATGAATAGTAAGCAAATTAAATTTGACTTTCCAGGTTTTCAAAGGAAAGCGTTCTAATCTCCTTTTCCCATCACACCAGCTTCACAAACTATTCAAATCACTGCTTTGGTCACATCAGCAATGTGTTTCTGGGATATATACGTCCATATCCTTTTTATTTAATTAACCAATGTAGAGTTTGAGATGCAATTGAGAGATCCTGTTTAAAGTCCATATGACTTCAAAGTCCATAGGAGAAAAAAAATTCTTTCCATATAGCCAACCATTTTTAGTAGAGAGATAAACATGCATTATAAAAGGGCATAACAATGAATAACTAAGGTGTTTTTTAATTTAAAGGTTTTTCATCAAATACTAAAGAACCATGTAAATGTATAAATAAAAGTCTAATTATAAATACTCTATTGTGATCATTATTTATATTTTCTTTCTTGTTTGTTTAAGCTATTAATAATCTTGGAGGCTTTTTTTAGCTCAACTATTATATGAACTAAGTCACATAATAAATTCATTTAAATCACTTCAGAAAGAATGATGATTAAATCTATGCCAAGAGTCAAAAAGATTTAGAATCTATGAAGATTGGAAATTAGACACAGAACATATAGATCCTGCTTGGAACATTAACTTTGTCTAATTATACTTCTCTTGGAATACAGTCCAATTTTAGCCTTCACTTTTCCACTTCAGACAAGTAAATTCATTATTTCTTAATTTTAGCAAGTTGATGAACAAAAACAAAAGCTACAAAATTGTTTCCTTTTCATGTCATACCTAGCTTGCATATATTATATATAAATACATTGTCTATACACACAATGTAACGCATATTTTTGTTAAATTTTAAGTGTTTTAACATTTGAACGTTCTAAAAATCAGTTATCAGTTCATCTTTGCAGTAAATGAAATTTACCTTCCTTTTGGGGAGTACAAACATGTACATAATATAGCTTCTTTTTTAAAAAAATCTCTTTCCCCTTCCCTCTCACATCCTGCCCTCTGCCTCTAGATCCTCTTTTTCCATTTTCATTCTTGTTTTTGTTTTTGTTAGCTCGTATGACATACAATGTTTATGTTTATTGAATTTACTAGGTTCTTGCACTTGGTGTATCTTAAACTTCCTTGCTTCTCCTTTCCCCACTCCCCTCCCTTTCAATGTCCTAGACCCCTTTCCATTTGCAAGAGATCCATCCCCTTTGTCTTCATCTATCCATCCTTTACTGTGCTCTTTGTATACTCCCTTACTCAAGTGAGAGGTACCATATTGTATTTAAACTTGTGTGGGTGATTTATTTCACCAGACATTGTATTTTTCAGATGCCTCTATTTTCCTACGAATGCCTCAAATATATCTTTATTTATAGCCCATGTTGTAATCCATTATATATAGCTACCACATTTTCTCTTTTCATTCATCTGTGATGGGTATATTGATGACTGCCAGAATTTAGCTATTATGAATTGTGCTCCTCTAAACACTGGCATGTAGTATGATGCCTTTATGTCTTTAGAGAAGATACCAAGAAAGGAAATACCTGGGTCATGTGGAAGTTCTGATTTTAGTTCTTTGAGAAATTTCTACAGTGATTTCCACAGTGGTTGTACAAGTTTACATTCCCACCAACCATCTAGGAGAGTTCCATTTTCATTACAGTAACACGAGCATTTGTTATTCTTTGACTTCTTGATGATTCTCATTCTTTCTGATGCAAGATGCAGTTTTTCCATTGCTTTGATTTGCATTTCTCTAATGTTCAGAGATGCTAAACATTTTTGTATGTATTTATTGTTCATTTATACTTCTTTTTCTAAGTGTCTGTTCATTTCATTTGTCCATTCTTTGACTGTATCTTTCCTTTTATGCCATCAAACTGCTTTTGGATTCTTTATATTCTAGATATTAGTCCTCTGTCTGAGGAATAACTAACGAAAGTTTTTTTTTCCTATTCTGTAGGTTGTCTACTCACTGTAATAATCCCCTTGCTTTCCAGAATCTTTTTAGTTTGATGCAATTCCATTTGTTGATTTTTGATGTTATTTCTTGTGTACTTTGGGTTCTGTTAAAAAGAAGAAAATTATCCTATACCTACAACTTTGAGCGTTTTAACTACTTTTGTCTTGCATAGGTTCAATGTTTCTTTTTTAAAATTTAGATCTTCCTGGGGATCTAGCTCAGTGGCCTAAGCGCCTACCTAGCAAGCACAAGGACATGAGTTCAATCCCTGGTGCCGCAAAAAAAATAAATAAAATTTAGATCTTTTATCCATTAAGTTCACTTTACAAGGAAAAAAATTTCCACTCTTTTATGTAATTACAACAGTTATTAATGAAATAGAGCAAGGACTACTAATTTTTGTTTCAAAAAAAAGGGAGACTGGAACAGATTTTACAAAACTTGAATAAAAAAGATATAGTAGTACACATTGACCTTTGTGAGATATATTTGCTATGGTTATAATATATTCCCTTAAAATGTAAAAATTACCAAATGATAATGTTAGGGGATAGGACCTTCTGGGGGTGATTATGCAATTATGGAAAAGATTAAGTAACTTTCTCAAGGGGCTTGGCAGGAGTGGTCCTCTCTTTTCATTCTGCCTTTTACCATGTGAACAACCAGCAAAAACACTTTCACCAGAGATCTCAGTGCTTTGACATCTGGAGGTTGGACTTTATAACCTCCAGTTCTGCAAGAAATAATTCTCTATTCTTTATTGTTTATGGTGCAAGTACAAGTAAGCACAAGTACACTGGCAATTCTGCAGGTACATGAATATATTGATATACAAATGTTCTTTACTCATTTTTTTAAGTCCAAGTACTTTTTAACAGGTAATCTCTTTCAATTAAAAGAGGTCATTAAAAAAAAGAAATCCTGAATACTTCTGAATACTTATTCTAAAATTATTCAGTATTTGACAGTTGGAAGGTCAAAGAGTATAGATTATTTTTTTTACAATAATAAACCACCACTAACTTGTTTTGATGCAGTTTCACCCTATGAAGATATGAAAACTTCTTTCACGTTTCCTTAATTCAGATCATGAAAAACATGCGCGGAGGCCAAATAGTATAAATTATAATTTGCAAACTATGAGTTTGTTGTGTTCAGAGTTTGCAAAGGAATAAATTTAATATGGGACACATAATTTATAGGGTTATTTTATAATACTCACTCAAAATGTCAAATGCAGAAGAGATCTGTCCACACGAGACCCAAAGAATCCAACTGAGGACCTGGATCCCATGGCAATGTCCTTCACGAGTCCAGATGAAGACCTGGGGCCCATGGCAATGTCCTCCATGAGTCTAGCTGAAGGCCTAGGGCCCATAGTAATGTCTCATACAAGTCCGTATCAAGGATACGGGAAAGCCAATAGATCCGTGATGGAAGCCAGTCTGCCCCGGTGTGGTGAAAGATCTGTGTCAGCAGACTGAGGGATCTACACTGGAGTCAGGAAGCGATGCTCAAGGTAAGGACCAGAGCTCCCACAAAGAGAACTGCAGCCATCCTCAGTGACAACAAGGATCTGAGCTTCTCCAATGATGAAAACAGCTGAGTTCATATTAAGAAAGCCAGCATGACAAGCTTCTCTGGGAGAACCAACAGTCCACCATCTTCCCCTCCAGTTCTCCTTTTGTGCTATTGGCAACAATCCTCAGATGGGCCTTCCACATCCAGAACCAAGCTGATTCAGTTCAGCTGGGTGTTAAAAATTGACTATTAGTTAATCTACCAAAGGGTTCTTTCACAACTACTCAACTGTTGTTGGAGCATGAAAGTAGCCCTAGACAAGTAAATGAACAAATGCTGTACTTTGATACAGTTAATTATAAAAGCAGGTGGCAGGGCAAATTAGGATTTTGGATCATAGTTCACTGAACCTGCATTAAATTATTTCATTACATATTCATTGAAAATGTACAAAAGACACACAAATGCCAATATAATTGCAAAGCAAATACAACAATAATCTTCTTGATTCAAAGTGAATTTTAATTTACTAACAAATCAATATATGTGTAGCTGGCAATGTGTTAGTACCGGATCAAATTTGGTACCATATTTTTATTTGTACCCGAAAAGCCTAGGTAGTAGTACAAAAGTAGTTTGAAGGGGACAAGTACCTTCAACTGGTTTCTGAAATTTGTGCATTGTCTTTTATTTGTTTAACTGCTACACAGAGAACCATCTTTAAAGTTGGGAACCAAAAGGTTATAAATTTCCACCGAATAAAAATTCAACTTAAAAAAGTATTCAACTTACCCCTAATAATAATAATATTATTTTTAAATTTACCTACAATGTAATATTTAGATGCATAATATTTAAGTTCATGGAAAAATGTGTACAAAAATTAAAGTTTACAAATTTTAGTTTTACTAATTTTTGAAAAAAATATGTTAAAACAATGAATAAATTATGATTACTTAAAAACATGTAAGGTATCCATACTGGTAATGTAGTAGTTTTCAAGTTGTACCTTAACAAATAACCATACATTTTGTGGCATGAAACAATACTCATTTATGACAATTTTGTAGGTCAGAAATCTAAGCATAACACAAATGGGTGTTCTATGTAACGTTTTATGAAATCCAAAAGATGGTATCTGCAGCCTGCTTTTCCTTTCTCTGGGCTCTGGGGATGAATATGCTGCCAGACTCACTCAGATTACCAGCCAAATCTGGTCCTTGCCGATGGAGGACCAGTGCCTTCATCTCCTTACAGGCTGTCTGCTGTGGGTCAAGAGACTTCTTCCAAGCAGCCGTCTGCCACCTGCACCATGGTTCATACCTCTCCCCTGCAATATTAAGTGGATTCCCATTCAAAACTTTGAACTCCCCATCTTCTCCTCCTGGTACATCTAACTCCAGCTAGGAAAACAAATTCTCTGATTTAAGAATTATGTGATTAAATATGGCCTACATAGATGATCCAGAATAATCTCCCATTTAGAAGTACTTAACCACAGAGACATCTACTAAGCCCTTTTTATCATGCACTATGCCATGCTGACAGATTTCAGGGATTTTTAGAGAATCATTCTGTTATATATAATTAGTGATATGACTAACACTACGTTCACTAATAAGGTGATGGAACAGACCATTTTTCTAAACTTTAAAATTTTTCAAATTCATGCATCCTTTCCTGCATCAAAAATAAACACTATCTATATTTCTAAATTAATTAATTAATTTATGTTTTTTATTTAGCATTTTCCACAAGAAAAAAATCATTTTTCATGGGAATTGCATATTGTCAGCTTTTGTACAAGTGATGGAAAAGATTTTTCAAAATGCCTGTATAAATTTAAATTAGGAAAAGGGTTGTGTCTCCATTTTTCAATGTACAGTCCAAACTAGTATTCTTGTTTAATTAAAAATATGGGGGAGATGATATGTTGTATGATTTATCTAAATATTATGAAAATTTAACACCTATGTATGTGGTCACTGTGTGTTCCATTTATTTCTTTACATAAGTGCTAAGATTTCTGATAGTTTACTGGTTTTTCTTCTTGATTTGCATAAATCACCCTGTATTTCAGTCCCACATAGTCCATGTTCTCTATGTCAGTTTATGATATGCTTTAATATTCCTTTACTGTTTATGCACAACAACAACAACAACAAATGAAAAACTAATGAGAAAGATATGAAGTTGAAAGGGTGCTGTGTGACTCTGAGAACACCTCTTTGTATTGCTTAGATTTTAGAATCGTCATGATAGCATATACTAAAATGAGTTTAATGACATGGAATAAACTGGTAGACATTATGTTATTAGGCATAGAAAGACGAGTATTGCATGATCTTATATATTTGTTGAATCTAAACAATTTGAACTCACAAAAGCAGAGTAGAATAATAGGTGCAGGAGCCTACAGAATAAAGGAACTGAAGAAATGATGATCAAAAGGTACTACATTTCAGCAGAAAGAATAAAGGAGTAATAAGTTCAAAAGGTCTCACGATAGCTTTAGTTAATGTATCGTGTATTTACTAATTTCCAAGCGACTAGGTTTTTAAGTGCCCTTCCCTTAGAAACAAGCATATAAGGTAATGAGTAAGTTATCTAGCTGGATTTGGCCTTTCCACAGCATATACCTGTATGAAAACTTTATGATGTAGCACACAGATTCACTATTAGTTGAAAGTAAAAATAATTTAATGAAATAAACTTAATATAATAAAAAGTTAACTATTAAAAGCATTATCTTTTTTCCAACATTTACAAGGATATTCTTTCAATTTTCTTCTGTTAACTTTTTATTTTTCCTTGGAATATTAAAAATTTAGTCTTTAAACCACCAACAATAAATGCTAGAGAGGCTGTGGGGAAAAAGGAACCCTTCTCCACTGTTGGTGGGAGTGTAGACTGGTGCAACCACTGTGGAGGTCAGTCTGGAGGATTCTCAAAAAGCTAGGATTGGAAGTCCCATTTGACCCAAATAGCCAAATCTTGGAAACAACCCAAATGCCCATCAATTGAGGAATGGATAAAAAAGATGTGGTACTTTTATACAATGGAGTACTATTCAGCTATAAATAAAGATCGCATTGAAGCTTTTATAGGTAAATGGATGCGACTTGAGACCATACTCATAAGTGAAATAAACCAAACACACATGTGTAAACACCACATCATCTCCCTAGTGTAAGAAACTGAAAGACTCAATAAGATACAAAATTCCCAATAAATATGGACAAAAGGTTCTGAAGTCCAATGGTGTTTTTATTCTTTGATCTGATTGGTTTAAGTCCCTCTCCTACTATTTGATTGCAATATGTGAGAAGATAGGAACAGCTCTTTTGTAAAATGGGACATTACGGTAGCCATTGCTGGTTTCTTGTTGTCTGACTTGAATGCCTGTAATGCTCTTTTGTTTTATCTGGTTTTATATTACTTTGTTTTGTTTGACTTTATTGTCTGTAAATGTATGAACAACCATTTTGAAGAAAGCAAGAGACACTAGGGTAACCATTGTTAATCTTCTGTTTTTATGTTTTGAAAACCTGTGTAGCATGCAGTGTTCTGTTCTGAAATGCTATATTATATTTGACTCTATTCTGTTTTGTTTTGTTTTGTTTTGTTCTATTCTTTCTAACTAAAAAAAAATTAGTCTTTTGTGTGTTATAGAAGAAATCCTATAAATGCCCCCATGCAAGTAACCAGTTTTATGTCTCTATTGACTTGTCATCAATGGAGGCTCCCCCTAGGCCTTCTATTCTCTCCTTATTTCAGTAATAGCAATCTTTCAACAACACAACTCAAAGTTTAGTCACCAGGGAGTAATTGTACAAAGCACAAACTTCACTGCTAGGTTTTCATTCTGCTTAATCTCAATTTAAATAAGAATTTCATCTGAGACCGATTTTGACATTTCTTTGAATATAGTGGAACAGCCATGCGCCATCCGTCATTCATTACATAACCATGGAGTCAAGCACTCAACTGTATTGCCTCTCTGTGCCCTATTGATATATTCATGTGACATTGAGAAAGCAGGATAATCAAATAAGGAACTGATCCACAAAAGTAAAAGAACAGCAAAGAAATGAAAAGTGACAACGTTGGAAGTTTACCAAATGTAAATGGAATTAGCTGACCATGGGAATGTTGACACTTGCCTTTGGAGAGACTCTAAATATACAACCAGAGGAACAGAGAAAAGGTGAATTGATCAGCATAAATGAGGAAAATGAGATGAAGATATATTAAAAGGAATGACACTCTTTAACATTTTCATATTATTAAAGTAATT
>RJWT010036595.1:0-13232 GCA_004365215.1 Cuniculus paca | reverse complement strand
AATGACTATGTAGCCAAATATACAGCCTCACAGCCCTTTTCTCTGCCCATAGGCTCACTCTCTGTCTATGGAACTATCTACCCAGCAGGTTTAGCACACAGTAAATTCTTAGGCAGGAGTGAACTTGTCCAGGGTTGTCACTGCATCCTGGTTTCATCTATCCACAGAGGGAGGTGCTAAAAGCTTGTTTAAGCAGGCAACAGCAGACAGACTCTGTAGCTCTAGTTGACTTTTCCATTAGTTAGTCCGCCAGGGAAAGCAGCCTGCAAATGCCCCAGCTGATCTTTGGAGTTTCATCTGCTGCCACTTGCTCTATATCTACTCCTCAAAGACTTGTGAGCTCAAATACACACAGTTGCAGAGCAGATGATATAAATGTGTACATCAGCTCCTGAGAGTTAGCGAAGGGAATAGTTTTTGCTTAGCTTTGGTAGACACTGTCCAGGAAAAGCTTCCCCTGAGTTTTTGTATCTCCTAATTTTTAAAAAGGAAACTGAACTCTAGTTATATAGATGGACTCTGCAAGTCTTAAATACAAGTTACAATATTCTGAAATTAATGTGTAACTTGAAAATTTCTGCTTTTTCATCCTGCAATTCTCTGTAATTGTGTTTTCTGACCCCTGGTCTTTCCTTCATGCTGTTCCTGCTTCAGGAATGCTGCCTTCTTTTTTTTTTTTGCGGCACTGGGGATTGAACTCACGACCTTGCGCTTGCCGGGCAGGCGCTTAGATCGCTGAGCTAGATCCCAGGCCCTAGGAATGCTGCCTTCTGACCCTAGCTATTCACATTCTAAGATGCTGCCTTTTGTAGGGAGGCACTCGCCAGCTACAGCCAACCTCTGAGTTCCCATGATGCACTTTGTGGACATGAATCAGATATAATGCTTTGCAAATTTTACTAACATTTTAATTCCCTTTTCCCATATTGCATATGCCTAGGACTAAGGGTCAATAAAGATTTTCTGAACAAAAGGTTGAATGAATGAATTAGTGAATAACTAATGAGCAAGTGAGAAGAAAATGTAATGTGACAGAAAGAGCCCGCATCTTGAAGACAGACTTGAGACTTTGTGTTTAAATTTTGGATCTGGTACTTGTTAATGATATAATCTTGGAAACAAAAGAAAGACAAAGATATCTACACTGCAGGATTATTTTGATAATTAGGGAAAACAAATCAGATTCTTGGCCTACTTTCATTTCTCTTATTGCTATGTCTCTGAGGCTTGGTGGGTCATAGGGTCCTCGAGTCACTGGAGGTAATCAGACAGATCCCAGGGCTGGCCCATGTAAAATATACTGAAAGAACACCTCTATTAAGGCAGTCTTTGAATGTATGTTCCTAAAATCAAGAGAATTAGGAAAATAAAGCTCAGTCCAATTGTCATTTGTGTGTCTCCATCAAAAGGCTTCCTGATAACTTGAAGTATTTTCATCCCCTGGGGACACCATTACTGAAAACATTTTTTTTTTCTTTAATGGAAGAAGGCTTGTTTTTTTGTTTTGCTTTGTTTTGTTTTGTTTTGTTTTGTTTTGCTTTGTTTTTGGAACAGGGTGTCACTATGTAGTTCATACTGGCCTGAACTCACTATGTAGCCCAGGCTGGCCTTGGACTCGAGGAGATCCTCCTGCCCCAGCTTGGCAAGTGCTGGGATTACAGGTGTGCACCACCACACTATCATTCTTTTCTTTAGTTGTTTTCTTTTAAAAGCAGTCACTGAATGTTCAAAAGTTTTACTTTGAGTTATTAAAAATGTCTGTTCTGTTTCTTTCATATTTTGTCAAAATGTTAGTTTCACGAAGGCTGGGATTTTTTATGTGCTTGTTGCTCCAGCTCTAGAACTTAGAACACAGCTTAACACAAAGTAGTCCAGTGAGTGTTCTTTGAATTAGGATTAGAGATACCATTTCATAGCACATACGCTCCAAAAACAGACTCACATTCTGCATATCAGCTGGGTCTTCAGCTTCAACTCCCACTCCCAGACAGCAGCTATGGTAAAACTATGAAAAGAACACTTCAAGTTTTAGCTCAAAACCTCAGTCACTGAAAGTTCAGCAGGGTATTTACCATTTTATCACTCTCTAGCCTCTCTTATGTTTCTGTGGTACTGGAGATTGAACCTAGAGGTTTTGGATTAAGTTATATCCCCAGGCTTTTTCCTTTTTATTTTAAGACAATGTCTTGCTAAGTTGCCCAGACAGGGCACCAACTTGAGATCTTCCTGCTTCAGCCTCCCAAACAACTCACCTTACAGCTTTGCATCATCTACCTGGCTATTGTCTGTCTCTTAATCATCATTTCATGGACTGTCAAGCACATGCTTTCATGATTTGTATCCAAAACATAGATAAAAATGGCGGTATATAAGACTTGGAATGGTTTTCCCACAAATGTCTGATGAAATTGAGAAAGGAATCTTGAATTTTTCTTTGTGAAGTCATAGTGGAAAGCAGAAACTGAAATAACTTGTATACTCAATTGCTATATTGGTTGAAATAATAACAACAGTAAAAGTAAAAAATAAAAAAAATAGCGCTGCAAATAAGTGTTTTTTATGATAATCAATTAATTAAATCAGAGTTATCAGTGATTCAAGAATTAATCCCAAATAATTAACTATGAAGTGAAATAAAAATACCTCTTGTCAAATCCAGAGGCAAGATAAGGGCTATTTGCTAAGTGGTCAACACAAAAAGCAATGACTAAATGGCAATAAATACAAACTCAAATCTCAGGACCAGGAAATACTAAATACGTAGCTAAATAAGATCATGGGGAAAGATTACAAAGAGGGTAAGGATTCACAATCATTTTAAGTAAATGTACCATTGTTTTTCATGTTCCAGTACAGTTTCATGGATGGAATGAATTTTATTTACTTATTTTTGTTCCTTTTCTTTAGTAGAAGTCTATGCTAATATCCTTTGTTGTGGGTGTGTTGTGATTCTAAGTACAGCAGGTAGAATATATGCCCCTATCCCAGACCTACCCATATTCAGTTTGAACATGGCAGTGTGAGTTATTTTCATTCATGATGTGTTCTCAGATATGGTATGTCATTGACAGATGATGTAAATGTGCTCACTTGATACGTCTTGGCTTCCTGTACTTGTCTTACCGTCTATCAGAAGCACATGCCTGGGGTACCCTCCAGACCCAGAATCAAACTCCTCTTTCATAAATTTGACACACAGTATGATGCAGAGGATTTCCCTGCCCCTAATTTGCTGGCAACCTATAAATTCAAGAGTGAGTCAGATTCTGTTGTGAACCATCAAGGTTTTATACAACATTATCATACTATCACTGATGACTATGGTTCCCATGAATTTGAAGACTAATATTGTTTAGGGTGAAATTTGTTCACACTATATGAATTGCCTCCCCCCACCTCATCCCTTGCATGTGTACAAGTTGGACTGGAGGAAATTGTGCAATTACCTGTATCTCTGGCAGAACCTCATTTAACTGTGACAGACAGAGTAATACATAGAGCAGAGAACTGTAAATCTTCTGAAGACCCCAAGCTTGCTTTGAATACCAAATGGACGTGGGGCCATATGATATTATGCTCAATTATGGCAGAGATCTTTGTTGCTTAATGAAGAATGCATTGTGCTGCAATGACAATCTCAAAATCTCAAGGTTTTGCAATACTCAGGCATATTTTTCATGCATACAAATTACTGCTGACTATCTTCCATCTGGTGACTCAGTGACACGGGATGTGTCATCTAGAAATGTGGTCCCCAGGGTCTACAAAGTGAGTAAAGAGAGTAAATGAAAGCCTCATGAGTCAATGTCGTCTCAGAAATAACTCACATCACTTTCTTTCACATCCCACTGGTTAGAACTAGATTTGTAGTCCTACCTGACTGTCTATAAGGGAGTAAGGAAGTACAATAATAATTTGTATCTAAAGGAGAGTGGAACTAGATGTGGATAAACCCTAGAAATTTCAGAGTTATTATGTGGAGAAAGCAATCAGTGTGTTGTCAATGTATGAATGATAATTACTGTGTTGAAATCAGAGAACAATCCATTAGCTGACGGGTGTATGAAAACAATTTTTAAAAAGTATCTCAGAGGACAACTAGTGATATATACACTTAAAGTCAATATCTCTATTAGCATGAAAGAATATTCAGCAAGTGCTCACTTGTACTCTGAACAATGAAAGCCTTCAAGAAATGCCTTTCTACTCTTTCGTCTGGGGTAATGAACCCATCTAAAATAATTGCAATCACCCACACAGAAGAGCACAACTTTCTGATCCCTCTTGGGAGCAAAATAGAGAAGGATATGAGGTAGAAGGATGGAGCACTTAAACCTCACCACAGACCTACATGGCTTTGGGATAGATAAAACATACTCAGATTGCTCTGTGGCCATCCAACCATTAAAAATGCAGTATCACAGAGAACTGTGTTGAACTGAAATAAGATGCTATGTAGACATGCAGAATTCCTGAGGGAGATGAAGAAAACCAACTCTGCACCAGAGGTCATGGTTGTGGGAGGGGACTCATAGGGGAATGTGTAGCTCCATTTGGTCAGCATTTAGTTGCTGTATAGTAGACCACACTCTCCAATAAGACATCACACTGACAAAAGTGCTGCAACTGTGAATTGGGAAAAATAACCACAGGGATAATAAAACTGTTTTATAGGCTTAAAAATAGAAAGCAATGCTTCAAAATAAATCATACTAGACAATTTGTAGGTTCATACAGAAAAAAATAGTAACAGGGAGTTAATAAGAGGGTTCCAGATAAAAATTGTTCTTTACTGTCTTGGGTATGATTATATTTATAACATCTCTGTTGGGTGTACAAAGTAACATTGTCTAGACATGAGCCCTGCAAGTGTCATATTACTTTTGTTTTCCCAAGCAATGGTGTTAAATTTGTAACTACCCCAAGCAACACACTTTCTGAGTGTACATTGCTGGACTATAGTTTGAATTGTCTAAATTCAGTTTAGAGTCTTAGGGACCTGTTCAGTGTGACATCTATAAAACTACCTTGTTTTGCTCCAGGAAATGTGACTGCTAGAGATGACCATTACATCTATAATGTAATGAGAAAAGAACAGGAATATCCCATATTGAGCTGAGAAACTGTATGTGTACATGTAAATGATGTAATGCCTGCTTTGCCTGTACTCATGGGAGTACAAGGCAAACCACCTTCAAGACTTGGGTTACTATTAGAATCAACATTTATCTGAAGGTGAATCTAAGGTGATTGGGTCAAAATTTTGTGAGTTAACATTGTCTTGGAGTATTATTTACAAACATAATATTCTAAGGTGAATTAGAACTTGCTTCATTTGTATGTCCTCTTTCATGAAGCAGAAATCACATGAACCCTGTGCTATATATGATATATATAAAGTATTACATTATATATGGTACATTGCATATACATAGTTTATTAAACACACATATTTGACAATTAAAAGCTTGTGAGTGAAGGTCCCTATGATAAGCACAAAGTGTATTACATAATATATAGAGTATATTACATGTAGATAATATATTACACATGTACGCATATTTGACAATCAAATGAAAACTTGTGAGTGAGGGTACCTGAGCTGCTGAGGCACAATAATCTCCCTATCCATACCTGGTGACTTTGTCCTTGTGACCATTACTATTTCAGTGATCGTACAATTCAAGAAACACCAGCTTTCTTCTTTAATTAACTATGGATTCTGGCCAAATACAAGGGTTTGCGTGTCTTTAAAATCCAAAGAAAACAGCTTTCACCTTTTTCTTCCAATTAGAAAGAAAAATTAAGTTGTAAAATGTATCATATGGTCTCAGAACAGTCCTCCCTGCAAATCATTTTCATAGTTACAAGAATTCCTTCATTTGGGGTCAGGACAGGACTTGGTACACTTTCACCTGGAGAACATAGACCACAAGGTGTGTGAAATTCAATTCTCCAGAGATAATTTATATAAGGTAGAGTAAAGAGTAGATATTGAGATAGTCTGCTGTCTTTTTGTCTTACATAATGACAGAGCATATTTCATGGTTGCTACCTTGTCATTTTCCTGTTAATTAATAGGTGAAACTTAACATACTCTATAATATTTCTACTAGAGAGGAAAGTCTAACTTAGAAAGCCACACATGATAAAGTAAAGTTATAACTGAATTCTACTACTGTTAGATATGGTGACAAAGAGGAAAAAATGATAATAGCTTTGTTTTTTGGGAGGGAATTTTGATTTTATTTTAGATTTAAAAATTTTTATTTATAACTTTATAATTTTATTGATACATGTTTGTCATACATACTCATTATATTCATCATAGGGAATTTGTATCTGTATAGGACATATCTTGATTCTTCTTTACTTTTCCATTCTCTTCCCCTCCCTTCAACCCTACTTCCCTTCCCCATTTACAAAAGTTTTGTTTTCATTTTTTTCTTCTAGTCTCTTTATTTTTCTTTTTCTCTTTCTTCTCTCCCTTCCCACTCCCTGTCCCTCTTCCCATTTGAGCATGTTCTTTCTACTTCTCAGTATCTATCCTCTATTAAGCATCTTGTTTACTCTTTGGGTTTCTCTCCCAAGAGAAACAATGTGATATTTAAACTTATGTATCCAATTTATTTCACTTAAGATTCTGTTCTCAAGTTGTAGCAGGATACAATGTCAACACCCGAAAACCAATGGCACTGCTGTACAGGAACAAGCTCCAGGAAGGGAGGTGAATTTGCCATCTCTTTGACTGCTTCCAACTCTACTACTAGAACACTGTTTGGCTCATATAAGCATCCAATACATGTTGGCTGGGAAAGGAGTCAATAAACATATAGCTTACATTTCACTTTGTAAAAGACAAG
This sequence comes from Cuniculus paca, assembly GCA_004365215.1. Classification (NCBI taxonomy): domain Eukaryota; kingdom Metazoa; phylum Chordata; class Mammalia; order Rodentia; family Cuniculidae; genus Cuniculus; species Cuniculus paca. Next base: position 6,369 of record RJWT010036595.1, on the reverse strand, counting down.
TAGAATGCAAAGATTATACTGGCTAGGAGTAAAATTTGAGATCCAGCTAATGGTGGGTGATGGAGGTATTTCTGAAGGAAGTGGGTCTTTCTAGGTATCCTCAAAGACATGAGTGCTATCATCACCCGGTAGCCTACATTACTGCTTTCTCTTTTCATGACTTTTCCTTTATCAGAGTGTATCTGTTAAGGAAGCACTACTTCCTCCTCTGGGTCTGTGCTATACCATTCCTTTGTCTGTAACACTCTTCACTTTCCAACCACACATCTGGCATTCACCTGAGCACATACACAACATATATAGTATACACACACACACACACACACACACACACACATTTTTGCCTAACTTGTTACTTTGAATATCATAACTCAGTATCACTTCCTCAGCAATATTTCTCTGTCCCTGTCCTGACTCGGTCATTTGTCCTATTAGATCACCCCTAACAGTCTGTACTTATCACTGTATTTAACCATAGATTTGTGATGCAATTTGATAAATATCTCTCCCTGAACCAAATATAAGCCAGTCACATTGCTACACATTTCATAGGATCCCCAAAATTCCCCACTGAATGAGCCAATAAGAGATACCCTAAATATTATAACTGTCATTCTTCTGAGTGAATCATTATCTACTTTTAAAGTTCACAACTAAAATAGAGAATTCAACTGGTAGGCAAAGATCATAAAGCAATAGCTATGAATATCACAAAAACTTTTACCATGTGCCTGCCTTGCTAATCACAAGCACCATTCACATTTAAAGAAGACTTTGGCTGAGGACTGTTGATTTCTTTTTTCTCTGCACTAGGCTGTGTACTGCGACTCCAGATTTCAAGAGGCAGGACACCCTAGGCTGATTCCACTTGGCCTTGGTTTGCATCCAGCTCAAACATGCCTGTGTAGCTGTCAGATTTAATTAAAGGGCAAGACAATAGCAACAACAACAGAAATGCAGGGTAGTTGAGAGACCTTGCTTGTTTTGTAAAACATAACATTAAGAGAGGATTTTCAAAAGGCAAATAAACAGAGCAAAGATCCCTGGAGCAGTCTGTGTACCAGACAGTGGTGAAGGAGGCTGCTCACAGGTCTGTGGATTCCTGCCTTCAAGGCAGACAGTGGGGAGAAAAGGGGAGTTCTGCCTACTGTGGTCTAAGAGACATAAACCAGGGTTTCTGGAAGACAGAATTTGAAAGAGGGGTCTGAACAGTCACACTTCGTCTATGATGACAGTTGAATGCTCAATCAGAAGGTGTCATCACCCACAGCCCCCGACTCAGGTCCTGGGCATTGAGTGAGCAGCATCTGGTCTGCAAGCTCAGGTGGTGGCTGTTGGAACAGTAGAGGGGGAGGGGAAGGAGGTCCTCATAGAGGGAAGGAGGCAGATCTACCTCGGGGAAGACGTTTGGACTCCTTCCTTTCTGCTTTGGCCAGCCCAGTCGCCACCACAACCAGGCTTTTTTTTTTCCACAGTCCATCTGCACACTCTTCTCAAACCTCAGCCCACATACTTTTCCCTCTTTGGTCCCTTATTCCATTTCAGCATTACAGCACCTGCAACAAATTCTCCTTTTTTATTTTTTTTAAGGAAATACATCTGTAGAGAAGGGAAAGAAATGTAGGGACAAAGTCAAGACCAAGACCTTTGGTCATGGCTAGGGAAAAGGAAGAGATAGGGAACTCTAGGAGGTTTTTAGAAGAGGTGAATATTTCTTCTATAAAGTTAAATTTCTTGAGCACAGAATGAGCAGGATGAGAGAATAATAGTGAATATGCAAAAAAGAAAAAAGGAAGATCCAATGAATGCCAGAGACAGGTAGGAAAGGGAAATACCGGAACTCCCTTGTCTTCTTCAGAATTGTTTGAATTACTTGTGGATTAAATGCAGACTCACCTCCTCTCAATAGAGTGTCCTGTCGTGAGACACCAGACTGATTAAATCAAGCATCTGACTGGGGAAACTGTGGCTGTAGGGTTGGTTGACACCCTGAAACCTTCTAGTGTTCTCCTTGGCTCACTCCCTGTGAAATTTTTATCTGTAACACCAGCAGCAAAGTAGAGATGTAATAATAATCTCTGGAAAGCAAATAAAATAAGTGCTTGTGTGGGTGGGGGCTACGGCAGCAGGAATAAGGTAGAGACAAGGTGTTTAAGTTAGCGAAACAGTAAGTACTAGGCTGGAGCAATTTTGAGATTAGAGTTTTGGCTTTTTTTATATATATGAAAAGAAACAATCTTTGAAGAAAAAGTCATGCTGCTCTATTGTTGTAATCTCACCTCCACTCACACAGTTCGTGCCATTTCATTTCTGACCCACTTTCTTCATCTCCTTCGTTGGTTGCCTTCAAGAGCAGTTTTAGCTCCCAACTCCAGCCAGTACCTTGCTTAAATTGCTTTAATCTCCAAGTGCTTCTTATATTGATTTTAAACAGTTAAGCTGCCAATCAACTCCTCTCCTTGTGCAGCAGCTGAGGGCAGAGAGATTAAAACAACAAACAAATAAGGCTGGAAGAAGGAAGTTGGTTAGAAATTTCAAATCCATGTCAGCAGCTCCCAGCAGCCTCTCTTTGTCCTTCCCACCATGGAGAAGAGACTAGGCCCAGCTTTGTCATGTTAAGAGTCGCCTGCGCTTAATGAACAGGTGCTCTGTGCAGAGAACCACTTTAAATACTATACTCATTTAATCCTCTCAATATCCTATCAGGTAGACACTGTTGTTATACTCTTTTTAAAGGAAAAGAAAACTGAGGCATTGATTATATGAATTGTCCAAGGTCACATAATCAGTAAAGGGCAGAGCATTACACCAGTATCAAGCTGGCTCTAGCATAGGTATAGCAACCAGAAAGCTCTAAAGACTGTCTTGCACTGCAACAAAATCTCTACTTTGGTGTAGCACAGAGTGGAGCGGGAATACTCTCTCACAGGCAAACAGACAATTAGCAATAGTCAAAACACAAATGAAAGGTACACACATCCTTTAATCCAATAAATACGCATTCTGTAGAAGCCCTCATTCTGTAGGACTAAGCTCGACCTTGGAATTGCGCAGATGGGAAAGGTACAGTTGTAGCTTACAGGGAACTCAAAATCTATAGTGTAATCACAGATAATCCATCTACTGGGGAAGATGGTGATGGAGGAAGACAAAAAGGTAGGCAGGTGATTAAGCAGTTTATTATTCTTCAAGTCACAGTGCAAAACTCTTCCAGAAAGTCTTCCCCCACCAACTCCATTGCTTCCTTTTTATTCTATTGAACATGGCCATGATGGGGTCCTTGTTTGTCTCACTACATCAGGGACCAGCAAATGGCATCCTGAGGTCCAACATTGTCTGGGACCTGTTTTTTATGAATAAAACTTTACTGAAACACAGCCACAGACATTTGTTTAGATAGTGTCTCCATGAATGTTCCTGAGTTACAACAGCTGAATTAAAGAGCTGCATCCCAGATCTCTGATATGTTCAGCCAAATCTGTTAGTCATTTGCCCCCTTTCAGAAAATGTTTGCTGACGCTTATGTTAGCCCTTCTTTTCTGAATTTGCAATGGCCAGCAGGACAGGAGAAGTGCTATTCTGGTTAAAGTTTACATGGGGCCACCCTTGTGATAGCATCCTTTCATCTTGGCCTGGGGTAGAGTCTTAAAATGATAGGTTTCTACTGGGCAGAGGGTGGAAGGTGGGGGCAGTGTTAGAACTCCTACTCAGCTCAGTGCCCATCCTACCAGCTATGCAGCAAATGGAATGGGAGTTTTTTTCAAACAAATTCAAGTCTGCTTAAACTGCTCTATGAGAATTAACAGACATATGAAAGAGTGCACTGGGGCAAACTGAAAGAATAAAGTGAAGACAAAAAAAAAAAAACAGACCACAAGTAAGGTGACTTGCCACTTTCATTCCACTTTAATTTTCCTACAGGGTGACATAACTTCTGTGACAGGTAGGTTATTTTGGTTCTTCATTAGGACTCTTATTAATAATGGTGTTGGAAAGCTCTAACGGCACCTGCTGTGTTAGAGATCATAAAGTGGTGTTTATAATGTCACATCTATCTTGGGAGGACAGAACAGAAGGTGGTGTGAGTGTGGGTGAGCAACGGACTGAATGGTGGGTAGAAATTACCCATACAGTTTTCATGTTCTGTGCTGGTAAGTAGCCAAAGGTGTTTGAATGAGTACTCCATCCAAGCAGTTGCTGGCAAGAGGGTCATTTATCTTGAAAGGGAACAGTTTTACCTGAGTTGCAGCACCAGGAGAGAACTCAGCTGGTCTGAACTCGGCTGGTGCATTGGCCAGCAGTTTCTCCCAAGTAGTGTGCGGGGAACAGAACACAGTATTTGGTGCTCTGGCTGCAACCTACAAAGAGACCTAGCTTTGGGATGGAAATGTAAACATGTTGAAAGGAACAGCCTGTGACCTTAATTTGTATGACTAAAAGATTACTAGAGAGGCAGGCTTGACTTCCTTGCACTGTTGTTCTAGAAGATCTTGCTCTATTGGGTTGCTTTGCATCTTGAATCAGAGGTTCCTGAATGCTGTCAGAGCCTATGTTCCTCCTTTTCTAGGAACAGCTGAAAGTGTTTTCTTGTCATACACTGGGAAGTCATCAGAACTTTGGTTTTAAAAGAGGTGCTGGAAGTCACCTCCTTTTTTGAAGTGTGGATCTTACCAGAGGGGAGCGTAATAGTGTGGGCCAAATGAACTATTATTAGAAAGTTGAAGGTTGACCACTTTAAATGTAGCAATAACTGTCTTTTTCATGCACAGAAGGAGCCCAATCTTGTTTTCACACAATATGTCTTATGTTCTTGCAGACAGTATCCTTTCCATCTCTACCACCCACATCATGAGTATTCTTTTCTCTACATTATATAATCCCATTTCCTTCAACCTTCTCTATAGACATGGTTTTGATTCTACTCAAGATTTTAATAGATTTTCTTTTGGAATATGGATCCACCTTTGCTTAACATTCTTTTATTTGTTATCCAGAATGGATGCAGGAATGTCCCAGTCCTGTTCACCTGCCACACATGCTTCCCAAGGTAAAGGGCACAGAGAGGATGACTCTCAGACTAACATAATCAGTCTCAAAGAGGAACCGATATGCCCTTGTTGAAAGTTGAACTCCAGAGGTTAGGAAACATCTAATGGAGTAGTTTAAATGCTGTGAATCTTTCCCCCTGATTTCAGAAGCACTCCCCCAGTCACTGGAACATTGAGTGCTCATGTTAAGTTTTTGTTGTTGTTTTTCTTAAACTTGGAAAATTTGTTCATGAGTTTTGAAATTACTTCTTCAAAAAGATTGCTCTGGGAAACAAAAAAAACAATAACAACCAAAAATGTAACCTGAATAGCTGTAGTGAAAATGATTACCCTTCAGCAAGTCTCTGCTGTCTTACACTGTTCACCCTTGAACTCATCTACTCGCAGTGAATACGGCCCTTTAAAAGTGCAGAGCTGATTTTCTTGAGCTACACTGAGCTCATGTTTTTATTTATTTCTCTATAGTTTTGGCAAGAGACTTTATTCTCTTAGCTAGTCAAGTGATTCCCAAACTATTTTATGAACAAAAGGTGTGGCTTTTTCTTCTTCTTGTCAGCCCAAAGTGGTTTTTGAAAAGGCCAAAATGTAGCCAGACAGCAATAAAGCAATCCAAAAACCTCAAAGTCAAAGCTCTCACTTCTCAATTTCTAGGTGAGGATCCTGGACTAGGTCAAAACACGAGCCAACGCTTCCTCATGGCCAGTAGTCCACTTCTGCTAATTGGGTGCATCATCAAAATTCTCTCTGACTTTTATAGGATGGTAGGTATCAGAAACACCGTCACTGGAAGACCTGAAAATTTGTGTACTGTTGACATTGCTTTCTTTTTATGTTTTCTGTTTGCCTTGGCTTTTCAAAATAAAATTTCTGAAAATATCAGTCAGTTACACTGGATGAAGACAGAGAAAAGAACCATCTGACATTGCAGTTAAGACAGCAAGGAAGCTGTGTTTCAGAGGACTGTGTTGGAGAAGGCAGAACAATGTCAGGGAGAGAGTAGATAAGCACCCTGGAGTGGGTCATGGCATAGCCACCTTCACCAAGTGTTGAGGCATCCTGGGGTGCCAGGTACCTTCTACACAATGCACCCCACAGCCCCAAAGGCAAGGAGAGGTCAGAGAGCCCTACAGACACTGGACCAGTGATGGGCAGCTCCAGAGTGTCCTGTTTTGATCTTAAAATTTCATGTAAATTGAAGATTGTACTTCAATACTATTACAATCCATTAAAACCTAAGCTATATGTATTATAACATATTATCATTTTATTTGTCAGTAGGATAAAAGAAACAATGAATATTAAACTGCTGTCCAGCATTGAA
>RJWT010036594.1:0-13247 GCA_004365215.1 Cuniculus paca | reverse complement strand
ACTATGTAGTCCAGGCTGGCCTCAAACTAGTGGTGATCCTTCTGCTTCAGCCTCCCAAGTGCTGGGATGTCAGGCGTGCACCACTGTGCCTAGCGAGGTTTGGTATATTTTGAAAATTAAACTGTCTCAGTTTGACCAAATGAATAGATGTTCTCTTTTTTCCCACTCCTTTGATTGGTTATACAGATTAATGGGCTCCATTCTGACTGATTCATTAATGTACATAACACACTTTGATCATTTTAACCCCCCATTATTCCCTGCTCTACCCTCGCCCCTCTTTGCATATTTGGAGGAGTTGCTGTACACAATTTGTGCTTTACCTCACCCTATTACTCCCCTCCTCCTTACTCCCTTCTGTCAATAGTCTGCCTTCTACTTATCATTTTTTAAGACTTCACCTGTTGGGGAGACTATGTGATGCGCAGGTCGACCCTTGTTTTTATTTCTTTGCTGCGTGTTTTTTGTCCTCTTATGTTTTGAGACAGTGTCGCAGTCTGTTGCAGTGGGGCTAGCCTGAGACCCCAGGCCTCGAGCAGTCCTGCCTCAGCTTCCCTTCTTAGCAGTTTGGGACTCCAGCCCAGATTGACTTTTGCTTTATTCATTTGGTCCACTCGTCCTTTCTGTCAAAGGACCCCATGTGAGTTCAGGTAACAGAAGTTTAGCTTCTAACTTGTATCCTTGCACACTCCTTAAACGTATGCTAGAGGCAACAAGGAAAAAGTGAGGGCCCTGGATAAGAATAAAATTTTATTAGAATAATATTTTTATATAGATGTATTTTCATCATAGAAAATTTTTAATTACAGGTAATTTTTAAAAACCAGAGCAAGTCATTTAGCCTATGTGTGTACTTGTGTACATACTTCCAAACTTGTTTAAAAAAAATCACTATTTGGCTTTCTAAGGAGCATTTTCTACATGACATATTGTGAGCATCTTTCCAGGGTGGTAACTATTACAAAAGGTATGTGTGAGGGAGAGTTTTTTAAAAGGCTTCACAAGGAATTCCTCAGGTCATTTTGACCAGAACCATTGGAATGTACTTAGGAAGGGTATTTTTTGTTTTTGTGCCTCCCGTAATCTGCTAATAAGCTGAAGATTTTCTGAAGATTTCCATGGCAAAGAGTAAGAAACTGCTTTCCCACCTCACAACCTTAAAGCCCAGGGCTTTAGTGAAACCGGAGCGAGCTGGCTCAGCGCCCCAGGCCCCAGCCCCTCCGTGGCAGGACTGGGCAGTGGCCCGCAGCGCTGAGGTCGCAGGGGAGGGCAGCACTGGGCAGGGAGTGGCCCTAAGTGTTGAGGTCCCCATGGAGACGCGCGGGGCCCTGAGCTCGCTCCTGTGCAGCTGCAGGCTGGGCCGCTGACCCTCGCCGCTCTCCGCGGGCTGAAGAGGAGCCACTGAGCCCTGCCTGGGCCACTCCTGGAGGTAAAGCCCTGGGCTTCATGCGGCCTCCAGGCCCTTAGCAGGGCCTCTGCAGAGCACCCAGGAGGGCGGGAGGGGAGCAAAGGCCTTAGGCTCACTGGGAAACACTTTTTCTTAGGACCCCAAACTGGCTCCCACCCGCTCTCTCCCTACTGTCCCCATGTCACCCTCTTTCCCGTTGGACAGTGAGGGTGAAATACCAGCTATCTACAGTGAGTACAGTTATAACCACAGTCCTGAAGGTTTATAGGCTAAGATTTGACGAATGGGACAAATAATGAAATAATTATTGCTAAGAATCTTTTAAAAGACACCTGTGGGCTTATTAAGAAACATTGCCATGGGCATCTAAACAGTCGTGTTCAAGCCCATCTGTCCTGCAGGAGCCTGACCTCTGTGCTCCTCGGAAAGGTCAAAGATCATTTTCTGAAAACTGCTTTCAGTGGGAGAGACTAGGGCCGAGGGCTTGACATTTTTAGAGCAGCCAGAGCAAGTTACTTTTCCTGAATGAATTCGAACCATGCAGTTGCCTCCTATTGGTCAAGGCCTTCATTTCTGCAGTGTTAAACCTGTAAATCTGTGAGCACATGTCGCGTGTGAAAATACCAGCCCACTTAGGTATTTTCTGTCACCATCAGTGCCGTCAGTATACAGATTTCCTCAGAACGTGCCAGGACCTCTACTCTCCGTTTCCTTGTGACTTCACGAAAGACACAGCGGCTTGTGTTCAGAACAGGCTCTTTTTGCAGCCCTGAATGTAGGATATGTAACTGGACTTGTCATCCCTGTTTTGTCACTAATTACAGTTTTCTTGTATGCTAGTTCTTTTCTGCAGTTTTCGTAACCGAATGACCTCTTGGGAGACATTTTAGGTAGTAAATGAACCATTGAGTAATTTGCATGTGAATAGCAGAAATTCTCAAATGTAGGTGCTTCTGTACCAAGGAACAAGGGCTTTGTTTTTAATTTTCTAAGTTACTTTGTCTACAATAGCAGAGCAGCACCGGCTTGATTCACATTTCTCCAGCTGAGTGACAAATCACCTGTGGAAACATAGTCTACTGACAGCCTGGCTTTTCTGATTTATCCTAGCAGCTACATAGCTTCATACACTGGCTGTCATTTATCTTTTAATCTGGGTCTGGTTATTCTGAATTTTTTAAAAAAAATTCTTTTCTCTCTCAACACTCACATGCTTAGTCAACATAACATTGTATCTCTGGTCACCAAAATGTCTGAGTTCTCCCCTCCAACAGCCAGTTCTCCAGTGGCTCCCAACTGGGGTCTTATTATTTCACTCAGTGCAGGCTCCTGGAGTTGGTGTCAGGTCCCATGGGGAGAGGGCTTAGTCCCATAAGATTCCTCCGCCTGGTCAGGTACTGTGTTAGCCAGCCCTCTGTCATTATAACGAAGACTCATGACATCAACTCATAATGAGGAAAGCTTTCTCTTGGCCCATAGTTTGGGAGGTTTCAATCCATGACTGGTCAGCCCCGTTGCTTTGGGTCTGTGGCAAGATGGCCCATCATGGCCATAGTGCACAGTGGAACAAAACTGCTCACCCAGGAAGCAAAACAGAATAAGGCAGAGGAGGGGGCTGGGATCCCACACTCCTCTTTGAAGGTGTGGGACCTAAAACACCAGCCCGCACCTCATAAAGGTTCTGCCACCAATAACTCTGAGCTGGGGACCAATCCTTGAACACTTGGGGCTTTCACTTAAGATCCATACTGGCAGATGCCAACCACAGGGACAAGGTTGGGACCCATGGTTCTGACTGACCAGCCAAACCAGGTTTCTATGACTACCTTCTCAGATTTGATTTATTCACTGGAACAGCATGCAGAAAGCTGGAGGAACATACATTTACCCATTTATTATGAAGGATATGGCTAAGGATACAGGAGAGCAGCTGCATGCAGGAGATGCCCAGGGAAAGGTAATGAGAAAAGGGGCACAGAGCCCTCTCCAGGCAGCTCCATGTATCTGAAGCCCTTTGAGTTTCTATAGAAGATTCATTGTGGAGACATGGCTGATTACACCTTTGACCACTGATGATCAACTCAGCCTTTGCCCCTCCTCCCCCCTTTTCCCTTGGGTCTGTGTCTTAGTTATTTTCATTGCTGAGACAACATACCCAACATGTCAAGTTAAAGTGGGTAGGGTTTATTAGCTCACAGTTTGTAGAGTTTTGAGTCCATAATCAGCTGGTTCCAAGGCAGGGTGGCACGTGGCAGAGGCGCTTTCTCACACTTCTGGAAGCTGGGACCTGCAACAAGATCAAGGTGTCAGCAAGCCAGGCTGTGTGGTGAAGGCAGCTGTATGCTTTCAGGATGGCATTTGCTGCTGCGTCCTCTGGAGGAGAGAAGTGCTCTGTCTTCACATGGCAGAAACGGGAACAGCAATGAGCTGAATGCTATGTGACGTCCCTTTCATCATAAGGGCCCTACTTCATCCACAGGGGGAGGCGTTCTCTTTACTTGTCACCTCTGGAAAGCCTCTCCTCCTGTTACCTTGGCCTTTACATTTCGGCACCTGAATTTTAAAGAGAGGGAATGCATTGGAACTATAGCAATATGAACAGGTATTCATTTACTCACTCAGCACACACTTGCCAAGTGCCTGCTGTAAGGCAGGGAGGGGTTGGCAAACATTTTCTGTCAGGATTAAGATAATAAACATACTGTATTTGGCTTTGTGAGCCATGTGATTTTTCTTTTTTTTTTTGTACCGAGAATCAAACTCAGGACCTTGTGCTCGCCAGGCAGGCGCTGTGCCACGGATCTCCATCCCTGGCACCATGTGATTTTCCTTCCCGTTCTTCAGTTTTGTTGCAACAGTATTAAAACAGCCATGCACAATGCATGTAAACCATATCACTGTGTCCCAGTGATACTTTATTCATAAATCAAGTAGTGGGCCAGAATGGTGTTTGCTGACCTCTGTTCTGACTAATCAAAAAGTAGTGGTAATTCACTTCTGAGGTTACGTTGCTCTGGCTTGCATCTTGCCTGCCCAGTTTTGCTCTTTTGCTTGTGCACTTGAGAGGAAGCGAGCTGCCATTTTGTGAGGTAAACTGTAGAGAATCCAACATGGAGGCTCTGGCCAGCAGCCAGCAGGAAACTTGAGGCCCTCGTTCCAGCAGTCTGGGAGGAACTGGATCCTGCCAGTAACCTCAAATGAGCCTGGAAGGGAGTCCACTTTGAGGTGACTACACCCCCAGCTGACTCTGGACTATGAGGGACACTGTGTTAGAACGCCCAGCTAAACACTGCCTGCATTCTTGACTCACAGGAACTGTGAGGTAATCAATGATTGTCATTTTAAGTCACTGATTTCTTGTTTTTGCTCCAACCAGGGTATTTTATTTCCTTAAGGTAGTCTTTGACTTTCATATGGTCACCAACTCCCCTGTTTCTCTCTGTACATCTCTTCAAGTCCTTGGCTGTGATTCTGCACACTAACATTGGACTCCTGGATACTGAACAAAGGGTGAGGAAAGAGATTTGACAAGGGTTTTGGTGGTGCCGCCCATCTCAGCAGCAGGGATTGGCATTTACCACCCAGCCGTAGGCCAAGGTCCTTTCATAGCCAGGACCCTTAGGCCCTGTGGCAAGGAGGCCTAGAGTATTGGGTCCCAGCAGGGCCTCCCTCAGGTCACAATGCTGGCTATGCCTTCACAAAAGTCATTGCAGTTCCTTGCCAATCTCAGGGTCGAGGTGCTCAGGGACCTGAGGTGGGGGTGGGGGTGCCATTGCTCACCTACTCTTCCTTTACTTGGCAAAGCCACAGATAATTTACAGTATAAATACTAAGACATTTAGCTATTGTTCATTCACTCCTAGGTGAAGCAACTTCTTTAAATAGATCACATTTATTTTTCTTAAATAAAAACAAAACAGAAACCAGGTGTGGTGGCACATGGCTGTAATGCCAGCTCTTGGGAGGCTGAGGCAGGAGGATCACTGCAAATTCAAGGCCAGCCTGGCTACATAGTGAGTTCAAGGCCAGCCTGCACTGCATAATGAGATCCTGTCTCAAAAAACAAACAACCAAAAACGAAAGTTGCACTAATAACAATAGGATATAGCAGAGGTTTATGTGTAACATGTGACCTGTAAGACTGGTGCAGGGCTGCCATTTGCCCCAGAATTCTTCGGAGCACAGAGGCAGAATCATCCATGTAACAACTTTTACACTCACAAGCCAGACACAAAAAGGACCACTTGAAAACTATGTTTTGAAAAATCTGCGATTAAAAAGAATACTCAACTGCCTTTGAAATTTTCTGTATTTTTTTTCTTGAAAAACATCACAAGAGTTGGTTAAAAAAAATTGGAAAAGAAAAACAAAGTTTGAATTTATAAAACATCAGACCCGTAGAAGAAAACCTAGAAACTGAGCTGGCTTAGCCTGAAATACATCACGCCACTCATCTTATTGTGATGATTTTTGCCGCATATTTAGAAGCTGTTTTTCTAAAAAGAGTCGTGAGTGGCAAGGGGTATAGTTAGTGCTGTCACTTGGCTCCTCAGTCCCTGCAAACTTGGTGCAGATCGACTGTGTGCAGGGGTGCAGCCAGCAGGGAAGGTGCATGGTCCCTGCTGTGATCCTCACTCTTAGTCAGTGGCAGTACCCCCAGGACAAGGCTTGGGTAGTGAGCTGGCCTTCCTTCAGGAGACAGGGGCGTGGCTGGCCTGACTCGGCCAGCTGCCTCTCTCTGGGACACCCTTACAGAGCACAGCCAATTCGGGAAGGCAGAGTACAGGGGCAGGGAGGCCTTCGAGTGACATTGTGACAGCAGTGCCCAAGTGTCAGGAAATCTCAACAACACTTTGGAGGACTTAGCCATCTCCAGACGTGTGTGTGTGTGTGTGTGTGTGTACCTGTCCCTGGACGGTGGGGAGCCTTTCCAGCCTCCTGTGCCATTCAAAGAATCGGATGGTATTGCAGACAGCTGAGTTATTAGAAATGTTGTAAGCAGTCAGATAGGGCTGAGCCCCATAAAGGTCAGCACAGAAGACAACTGTGGCTGGAGATGCATTCAGTGAAGGCCAGGTGTCAAGAAAAGAGGAACTACTGCCCCATATATTTCCCCTGGGGATGAACAGCACTGATTGATGTTCTAAATAGGCATTAATCACCTTGGGGTGGAGGACCAAGCCTGCTGAAACCCACCCCTGCCAAGAAAGCCCTTAACCATCCAGTGTGCACTTGATGCCCAGTTAATCAATATTACCTAAATGACTATACTTATAATCTTATTGATTGATTATAGTTCTGTCCCACCTTAAACCCGCCCACCTCGGGGCTTTGCTTGATGAACACTCTTGAGAAGCAGAGTTGGCAGCCAACCCACTTTCTGGGCCCCCTTCTGTCTCTTAGAAGCTTTCTTTCGTTCAATAAATTCTTCTTACTCTTAACCTCCGCTGTTCCTAGAATTCATTCCATGATTTTAGGGAATATAAACTTGGCATTTTGGACACCTAGCAGGTTGGAAATTTCTTTCCCTTATTACAACGGGATAACAAAAGAAGGTGAAAGTGTGAAAGTTTAACGCTTATTTTAAGGTAAAAGAATAAGTAGAACTGATAAAGAAGTAAACTTTGAAGAAAAGAGAGAAAATATTCTCTGCACACGTAGTAAGACAACAGTGGCCAGGAGGCCAATGGCCGCCATCTTTTAGATCCTTCTTCTGACATCATATCTGGGCGTCCCACCACAGATGCTGAAGTTGTTCTGGGCCTGCATCCTGGCCATGATGGAGAGGTCTCCATGATGGACGAGTCAAGCCAGATTGCCCAACCAGCTTGCCAGGCCCTAGTCTCCAGCATCATACCTATGCATGTATGTTTATGTCTGGGAATCTGAGGCCAAGGAGGTAGAAGGTGAGGGATGGGATGGCTGCTCTTCAGCCATGCCCCCAAGTTCCACTCTGGGTTGGGTGGTGAGTTGGCCTTCTTTCAGGAGACAGGGGCATGGCTGGCCTGACTTAGCCCTAGTCCTTCTACCTCTCTCTAGGATACCCTTGCAGAGCAGAGTCAAGAGTGGCCCGGCTGGCTACACCCCAGGCTTGGCACACAGCCACCCTGAGGCCCAGCAGGTCAGGTCAGTGTGAGCTCACCTTGCTCTGGGCCTCCTTGCACACCAGGAGCTGCACAGCATGTGGACATGGTAGGAGATGTTGTTGTGTGGACAGGCTGCGCCCGGTGACACAGGTCAGTGTGGGTGATGAGGGGCTTACATTCCTTGCGGGCCTGCAGATCGAGACCGCTGTGGGTGATCCCCACCCACTTGACACTGAGGCTCTTGCCCCAGTTGCTGGGGCCCAGCAGGAGCAGCTGGATCTCAGGGCGCTGCCCTGGCTGTGAACGCAGGTGGTGATGGGTTCTTCTGGACCTCCTTGAGCTCCTTTCTCCTCCAAGCTCTGCAGACACCCATGGTCCGGCAGCACAGGCCCAAACCACTGATTCTAGGAACGGTTTGTTGTACAGTGTTAGATAAACATACGATGATGACACTAAGTCATCAATGCCCATTATGACAGGCTCCATATCACAACAGATGAAGGAAAATGCTGTATGATATTTCCTCCTCTCCTTCCAAAACCTCCTAAAAAAAAGAAAGAAACATTTGATTTTGTTCAATCGTTTCCTAATCACATTTAATCACAGACTATATTTTTTTGGGGGAAATACCTAATTCATATCTTAAGGAGCTACTCTTTGGTGGATATAACATGCTGGAATAAGAAATCATGCTTTAAAAGCACGGTGATTACAAACCTACCATTTCTCCCTGGGTTGAATAGTCAGCAAAATTGACATTTTAGCTAATTAAAGCGATCCTGGGTGAACTTACGTGTATATAAATGCCCCTGCCCCCCACACTCATGCTATGTCCTAGGCTCCCGGGTTTAAGCTCACCAGCGGAGTCAGCAGCTGTTCTTCCCATCATGCTCATCATTACATAAGTCAGCAATCCCTCAGCGCAGATAATAACAATTTTGAGAACTTGCTAAATAAACATCTCTTCTATTGGCTCTTGGAGGGATTTCACTTAACAATAGCTGGGTATCTTACGCAAGAAAGGAATTGTTTGGCTTTAATGTTGCTCCATGAAAGGCATGTCATTCCCCGCATCGCCATGAGGCTTTTATCTGGACAACACATTATTGTAATGTAGTTTGCCAAGACATCATTTCCACACAGGACACCAAGGCGCAGATACAGAGATCCTTGTAAAACTTTAGTTCTGGGAAGTCAGAGCAAGGATTCAAATCTGGTACTTATTCTGTCACGCTGCCCCTCAACAACACTTCCAAAATTGATTGTAAATATGCTACATATCTTTGCAATTTGTTCACTTTTAACAAGTGTTTCTATCTCACTGACGGGTAGGACAGGCCCTGCACATGAATGTCTGACTCTGGAATTCTGACCTAATAGCTTCTCCAGCTCTGCCAGGCCACATTGTCCTCTCTTCTTGGAATTTATAGCATCAAAAAGTCGCTAGGAACATCTAAATTCTTGTTAGCGAGAATATCACTGACAAACGGTTGACTAATTTGAGTTTTAATCAAAACTCTCCCCGCACTTTGCGTCAAAATCTTCCCTGCTGAGGGCCAGGGTTCTAGCTCAGCGGCCTAAGCACCCACCTGGCAAGCGCAAGGTCGTGAGTTCAATCCCTGGTGCCGCAAAAAAAAAAAAAAATCTTCCCTGCTGACATCATCCACTTTTCTGATTTTTGTCTTCTGGACATTCACCAAACCATGTGTGACTGATTATATGGAGAGATGTATGAGTGAGAAATGGGCCATTTTCTTTATTTTTCGTCCTCTTCTCTCCCCACCTGTTTTTACTCCTCCTCCTCCGCGTCCTTCTCTTACTCTGACTTTCTCCTTCTCTTCGTCTTCCACCTTCCTCTTCCTATTATTCCTGAACCCAGGGACACTACAACTTAGTTATATTGCCCAGTCTTTTTGTTTGTGTTTTTGTTTTAATTAATTTTATCAGTGCACTTTAGATATCCTAGATCACATTCATCACAGGGAATTTGTACCTGTACATAGGGCCTCACTAGGTTGCCTCGGATGGCCTCAAAATTAAGATCATCTTGTCTCAGCCTCTCCAGTAGCCGAGAGTAGAGTCACGTCACATCAGCCTGGCTCCATTTAACTGCTGATGGATGTTTGAATGGTTTCCATTTTGAAACTATCCAGGACAGCTGTGAATATTCTTTCTTTTAAGTTGTGAATATTCTTGCTGATACATTTTAGTACACTTGCATTTTTTTTCTGTTGGGGCAACCACAGGCATGCATTCAACTTTAGGCAACAATACACAGCTTCCAAAGTACTTCTGCCAAGTGTCGCTTTCTCCCGGTGTATATGAGTTCTGGATGCTCGTGAACACATGGCTTTGTCAGTCTGTGCTAGATACCAACCATCCCAAAATTCAACAACGTGAACAGGAATCCTTCGTTTTCCACAATTCTGGGGTAGGCGGGCTTCAGCTGGGCAGTTCTACTTCTTATGTTGTAGGGTGGGCGATTCTATGGGGTTGCGTTCACCCGAGAGCTTGGTTGAAGCAGCAACACCCAGGACGACTTCCCTCATGCACCTAGTGCTCTGGGATGGCTGAAACAGCCAGAAATCCAGTCTCCATCTCTCCACGCGGCCTCTCTCGATGCAGTATTCTGGCCCAAGCATGTTTACCTGGCAGCTGGCTTCCAAGAATGCAAAACTGGAAGCTGTAAGCCTTCTTCAAGCTCTACCCAGAAGTCACCCGTCTTCCCTTTTATGACATCCTATTGGCTAAAACAAGGCAGTGCTGGTGCATGTTCAAGGGAACAGAGAGGAATGACTCCACCTCCTGAGGCGACAACGCGTGGGCATGGCTAGGGATGGCAGCAGTCCATCAACCTTGGCAGACCATGCACCACGTTCCCCTGTGACCCACAAAGCCTCATCCAGTCGTGGAGTCTGGCTGAAGTCTCTCGTGATCTGTATCAGGTCCTGCAGCCAAGAGGCTCCTTGATCACAGCTCTCCTAGATGTGGAGACCGGGGAGCTTGCGACAAGATGACTGTCACCCAGACACCCAGCACAAACACCATTTCAGACTTTGCTTCTGTTTATTTTAGCTGATCATATGTGCGCCAGAACAACTCTCTTGACAATTCTGTGGGCTTTGTATGTATTTAATTGTAATCCGCTCTGTTAGACAAAAGCTCAATCTGCAAGTCTCCACGAGAGAGGCTCTTCTCGGTCTTGGGCTGTGAATCAAAGTGTAGTGGAACAAAGATGCTAAGATTCTTAGGAACTTTTATTTTCTAAACAAAAGCATCTATGAAGCATTCTCTTAAAACAAGGAGTCTTACAGTCACATCCTTCACTTGGTCTTTTCTCTGAGAGCATTTAGTACACCGAGACACTTCCCGTGCTGGAGACTGTACTAGATATTCTTTATTCCTACTAAATTTTGCTCCCAAATGAAACAGATCTTTCAGGTTGGTTCACGTCTTTTTTATTGGACTTTATCATTATGGAATGAAAGAAGCTAATCAGTATTTTCTGTGTCCTGCTTGGAATGTTTCTAGTCAGGTCCATATATTCAAAACTGGTACATTTTCTGTCATCTACAGTAATGCAGACAGCTTCCTGCCACTACAGAAAGCAGGTCACCTTTATTCTTGTCCCATCACAGCGACTTAACTGCTCTTCCAGATGCCTCTACACTGTCACAACCCTTTCAGTTTCCACTTCCCTTCCAGTCCCATTGACAATGCCATCTGTTTTAAGTTAGGCAGTAACCTATTTCCAGTTAATTTTTGTTGCTGCTGAATCACCAACCACTCCAAATGTATCGACCTGAGACAATAATCACTTATTATTTCCCATGAATCTGAAGGTCGGCTAGGCTGAAGGGCAAGTTGTCTTGCTCCAGCGTTGCTGACTGTCCCTGACAGCTGCCTCTGTCACTCTGGTGCCCATCTGTATGCGGGTCTGTTTCTGGTCTCATTGATCTGTTTCATTGGCTTATTTCTCTCATTGATTTAGTTGTCTATTCTTGTGTCTCATGCTCTCATTTACACTATCTTTATAATAAAAAATCCTGATATGAAGTAGAGTAGGCCCTATGCTTTTTGAAATGGTCTTTGATATTCTTGTCCGTGTGTGTGTGTGTATATATATATATATATATATTTTTTTTTTGAGATAGGGTCTTGCTGTGTAGTTCAGGCTGGCCTCAAACTCGCAGTGATCCTCCTGCCTCAGCCTCCCAAGTTCACCACCATGCCCAGCTTCTATCCACATTTTATAATTGTCACACACACATGCGCACACACACACATACACTCACATACATACAGGCACACAGAGCACCTTTTAGATTTTTCCTGAGATTGTCCTAAGTAATATATTAAAATTGAGAGAATTAACATCTACACAGGTATATATTCTTGTTTAGATTTTTAAAAATTTTTCTTGATAAATATTTTTTACTATTCAGTATAGAATATTTGTCCCTCTTTTATTTCAGTTTTTTGTTTGTTATTTTGTCTTTTTGAGACAGAGTTTTGCTATGCAGCTCAGGCTGGCCTTGGGCTCACTTTGTAGCCCAGGCTGGTCTCGAACTTGCAATGATCCTCCTGCTGAGGCCTCCCGTGTGCTGGGATTATAGGTGTGTACCACCTGTCTTAGGATTCTTTAATATTTTCCAAATATAATTATGTCATTAATAACAACAATTTTACTTGTCCTTTTTAAATTATCTCTAAAGAGAATAAAACAAAACAAAACAAAACAAAGCAGATCAGAACAGAACAATACAAGCAGTACCGAACTTTAAAACAAGACAACAGGAAATCAGCAGTGGCTACCATAGTGTCTCTTGTTTTCTTTGAAATAATTGTTTTTAAATTATTACACATTTTATTTTACTGATTTTTCCACTTCAGAGCAATGTTGAATAAAGGTTGTAGTAGCAAACGCAGAAACGTTTTAATTTTTTTGTTTGTTTTCAGTGCTGGGGCTCAAACTCAGGACCTTGCATACACCAGGTGAGTGCTCTACGGCTGAGCTACACGCCCAGGCCAAGATTCAACATTGCACCGTTCAGTTTAATCTTGCTCTAGGTTTCTTGCCTATGCCTTTGTTTGGATTAGGAAGTTCCTTTCCACTCCTAGTTTGTTAATTTGTCATGAATGACTGTTAAAGTTTATCAAATGTACTTTTCATATCTACATTTATGTAATAATGAAATTATTACATAAATTCTCTCTCTCAGTTTTGTTTTGTTTGAGATAAGGTTCTCTCTCGCTAGTTCACACTGGCTTTAAACTCACTACATGGCCTAGGCTAGGCCCAAACTTGTAATCTTCCTACCTCAACCATCTGAGTGCTGGGATTCTAGACATGCACCACCATGCCTTGCGGGCTCTCTGTTGTTAATGATAGAAGTATATTGATTTTATAATTTTAGATTGCTATTATCTTTTTTATATATTACTGGGTTCAGTGTTCTAGTATTTTGGTAGGACTTTTGTATCTCTTTGGTCATCAACTTTTCATATTCCTTTCATGTAAGGTCCTTGTTGGGATTGGCATCAAAATTATGCTTAGGAATCATCCCCACTTTTCTCATTCTCTGGAAGATTTTTTTTTTTTTGCTACACCAGGGATTGAACTCACAACCTTGCGCTTGCCAGGCAGGCACTTAGGCCGCTGAGCTAGATCCCTGGCCCTGGTGTTTTTGAGACAGGGTCTCACTATGCTGTTCAGACTGGCCTTGAGATCACTTTGTAGCCCAGGCTGGTCT
>RJWT010036593.1:0-13230 GCA_004365215.1 Cuniculus paca | reverse complement strand
TCTGTGACTGAAGCATAAAGTTCCTGTGAAGAAGAGGAAGATGATACCAAGCTTCTGGTTGTGCCTTGCCCATGCCAACATGCTGTGACAGCCCCAGAGGCAATCCTTACTTTCTCCCCTTTTCTTTTCTTTTCTTTTTTTTTTGCGGCACCGGGGATTGATCTCATGACCTCATGCTTGCCAGGCAGGCACTTAGGCCACTGAGCTAGATTCCTGGCCCTTATGTTTTTGAGACAGGGTCTTGCTATGCCATTCAGGCTGGCCTTGAGCTCACTTTGTAGCCCAGGCTGGTCTCGAACTCACAATGATCCTCCTGTCTCAGTCTCCTGAGTGCTGGGATTACAGGCGTGAGCCACCATGCCCGGTTTAACTCTCCCCTTATCTTCAGCCCAGGTAAAGCCAAGCCTTACACCTGTCTCAGGTGAGGTTCTCCCCGGAAACAGAGTCACGATGGATGAAAATCTGCATGCAGGGAGTTTATTGGGCAGAAGTGGAGGTACGGGGTGGGGGGAAGGGTCTCAGGAAATGGAAGGAAACAACTGAGAAGTACAGGATTGGGCAGGAGGAGGAGTTGAACTGGGATATAGGAGTGGTGACTGAGATCTCAGTAGATCCCATAGGATATTCTGGAGTTGAACAGGTCCTCCAAAGCTGTCTTGAATTACAGTGAGAGGCTGAGCCTCTGGCTCTTCTCATAGACAGGTTATGGAATGTGGATAGCAATCACTCTGGGCAAAGTAGCACTCTGAGGGAGACTAGTAATTCCCAGAGAGAAAACAAAAGTCATCAACAGTTAATTTTCCTAACCACTTGGGACATACTGGCTTTAGTCTTGTAGGGGGCTCTGGGTGGCACATCACAGCATCTCCCCACCCCTACCTCTGATGTGGTGGCTATTGGAGAGTTGAAGAGAAATGTTCTCTTCCTCTCCCTTTATACTCAATACCTCCCAGAATGCACATTGTAGATATTTTGTAAGTATCAGTGGATAAAAATCAGTGGGCAATGAGTCCCCAAAGAAGGAGAAGATGAAAGTGCCGTGACCCCAGCTGTCCTGTCTTCAGCCTACTTCTCCACTCAGAGAAATCTCCTCCAGGGCTGCCAGGTGTTGTTTACATTGCACAGATCTGCTTCCGATAAGAGGAGAAATGAAGACGGGAACTTGGGAGGGTTTATTAACATTTGGAAAAAGAAGTACAGCGTTGCTATATAGTAAACGACAAAATAAATTTCAGGCAGTTAAAGAGTTAACCGTAAAGCAATCAAAGTCATAAAAGTAGAAGAGTCTAGAGGGAGTTTATACAAACTCAGGGTGGTTATGCCCTTCTACACATTCCTAAGCATCCAAGAATTTCTGAGCAGAAACAATAAAGGAAAAGATTGATGAATTTGATTACTTAAAAATAAAATCTTCTCTGGGTCAAAAAAAATACCATAAGCAAAATTAAAAGGAAATGGCACACTGGGGAAAATATAATAAACATATATTACAGACAAAAGGCTGATATATATGAAGAGTTCTCAGAAGTCAAAAAGGAAAAGATAAGTACCCCCATAAAAATGGGCAATTGACATAAATAGGCAATTCACTAAAGAAAAATTACAAATAGACAGTAAACATATGAGGAAATATTTAGTCTGGCTGGAAACGAAAGATATGCAAATTAAAATAACAATGAGTGTGGAGACTTGGGCATTCTTGTGCCCTGCTGCAGGAAGGGTAAATTAGTGCAAGCTTTTTAGAAGGTAATCTGGCCATCTACCAAAAGCCTTAAAAATGTGCATATGTATTCTTGACTCAGCAGTTCTGATTCCATGAATTTATCTTCATGACCCAAACAAATACATGTGCAAACTACTTATGCATAAGTATGTTCAGAAAAAAAGCATTATTTATATTAATGAAAGTGGAAATAATCTACATATCTAACCATAGGCAATTAGTAAAACAAATTATAGACCATCCATAATTTGAAATAGTGTGAAATTATTAAAATGAAGTTATTGAAGAATATTTACTAACATAAGAAATGCTTATAATGTTGCTCAATGAAAAAAAAACAGGCTATGAAACGGAATGCATAACACAGTTAATGTGGGTGTGCTGGTGTGTGTGTATCTACAAATATGAATACGTATTTTTCAAATGTTAACTTTATTTTTCACTTGGTGGTGGAGTACTGATTTTTTTCCCTTTGTGTTTTTCTGTGAGCTGTCCAAATTTTCTGAATTAGTCAAGGATTATTTTTATATTTAGAAAATAAAATGTCATGAACAAAATAATTGGAATTGGTAGATAGGTAATAATAATAATAATATAAGGGCTAGTATTAATAGTAGGACTGGGCCCTGAATTCTAAGGTGGGTACAACTAGGATCTGTTTCATGGTGAAGCTGAGGACTGAAAGCCAGAGAGAAGCTAACTGGGTACAACAGAAGACTCCCAGTGTGAAACAGTCGCTAGGAGGAGACCATCTGTTGTTCAAAGGCAGGATAAGTCCAAGCACCTCTGCGATCAGCACGGAATGGACAATGAGATGAATGAAGGTGTGAATGAGCAGCTTAATTAGTAATCCTACCTTCTACCCTCACCCCTTTCATGCCACGTTCACTGTGCATGAAAAGGAGCCAGCAGGATCCTCTTGTCACCAAGGCAACCTGGCTCTGAGCAGAGATTGTAGCCCCATGGAGGCCAACTTCTACCTTGGTTTCCTTCGCCCCTCCTGTTGATCCCTCTGGTTCTTGCTTAATTTCCTCTCTGGGAAGTTTCTGTCAATCTCAAGGTATGGATACTTGACTGTTCTACATAAAGATATTTTGTATTAACCTTGGCCCCCACGCACAGCTGCAGGAAACTCCTGAGGGCCCTGAATATAGATTGTATTAATGTAGCGGTTAGTCCTGGGGTAGATGGTTACACTGCAGTTAAGCTTGTGCAAGTGGGTGCATGGATGGAAGGATGGGTGATGGATGGATAATGGGTGGATAGATGGGTACATAGATGGGTGGATAGATATTAGATCAGTCTTATCTAAAAGCAGGGGTGGGTAGAAAGAATACTGAAAATTTTATAAATTAGCAAGAAGGGTAGAAGTGACTGAGAATGTTGATAAATGGACAGCCGTATCCTCCCATCCTAAACTTCCCAACTTGCATGTGTCATCCCACTGTCTTTTTCAGGACTGGAGGACAATCACAACATAAACTCTTGGAGCTCCTACTGATTATGTTTATCTCAATGGAGGAGCTCCACAGACTGGTATAACTATTTACTTGTTTCTCTTACCACCTAGACACTGAGACCTCTGAGGCAGGGATTTTGTTTCAGTGTCCTTCAGTTATAAGTTAAAGAAAGCTCACTCCAAACTGGTTACAGAAAAGCGAATTTATAGCTCTAGTAACAATTAAGATCCAAGAAATAGCACTGGCTTCAGGTGCAATTTGATACAGGGGCTCAAGCAATTTCACCATGAATGAATTTGTTCTCTCTCCCTCATCGCCTTTTTCCTCCAGGTTGGTTTCATTCTCAGGCAGGTAGTTCCCTGTCATAGCAAGAGGGTTGCAACAGCTCCTGAAATCACACCCTCCTCGTCTCAATCAGTCCCTGTCCTCATCATACACACTCTGACCACCAGACACTGCATGAGGCCAGTGGAAATTGAGTAGGAAGTAATACAGGCAGTGAAGCCACATTGTACTCAAGAATCATGGTATCCTGCCTTCCTTTTCCTTTTTCTCTTCCTCCTGCTCAACTTCCACCCCTCAGACTGTTCTACTGGGTCAAGTTCTTTACTTCTGAAACTCCTTTCTTCAGGGGAGTTTCTCCCACCTGGCTGAGAGTAAACAATAAATACATGTTGAATTATAGGTTGATCACATGGATGGATGAATGGATGGAGGGATGGATGAGTGGGTGGATGGATGGTTGGATGGATGGATAAAATGCTTTATCTGTTCTTATACCTATAAATTTCTGGTAATCTCACTCTACATATTTGAATTTCACTTAAACTCCAGCTAGGATCCTTAGTAGAGCTGATATAATTTGCCTCTATTTTACAATTAACAACCTGAGACCCAGAGCTGGTATTCAAACACAAGCCCATCTCATGTTAAAATCCACTCATCTTTCTATTCCACTCAACTCCTTCCACACCAAGATGTTTGCAAGCTGTGGTTAATGAGTAGCAAGACTCCCACATAAAGGAACTATACCAGTTGGGGGTCTCCTCTGCAATAGAAATGTCCCAAACAATACTAGCCTACCTGCTTCTCCATGGCAGCCCCAGCTGTAGCACATCCAGGCTGAAGATTCCCATGGATGACCCACTTCAGCAGCTGGTGTGTCTACACCATCCACTGGGGTCTACTTTTCCTCAAGTCACAGTCACTTGCACCATTGCATCTGAGAGGACAGCTGTTCTCAGAGTTCTGACCCCACAGCTGCTACAACCCCTCCCAACCCCTTCTGGTTCAGGGAGCAGCAGCAGCTCCAGCATGTCTGGAGAAGATGGACCAGACCTATAGAATCAGATCTGGGATGCCCACTCCCTTTTCTGAGAGGTGAAATTAAACTCCCCATTGCAGCCTCAGCCCTGCTCAAGTCCAAGATACAGGGGATGCCAGCCTGGCCATGCTCAGAGGCTCTTGGCCCTCTAGTGGAAGATGCAGGTATACATACCTCATTCCCTGTAGACAGCCCCATGGTCCCAGGCCATGATCTCCCCTTCCTTGGTTTGTGCTCTGCCCTCAAACAGGCGCCCAGCCTGGCTCTGGCCTTCCTGCAGGCCTTGAGTTCTAAATCCTACAACTTGGTTGGCTTCTCATCCTGTTTCCTCAGGCCTCTCTCCATGTCTCTCTGCAGGTTAGCTTTCATAATCCGTGCCTAGCCACTATTTGGGTCCTCCAGGCCCTGTGTATTCTCAGCCTGAGATAACTATGGCCACCTATGGCTGCCCCTGTGTATTCCTGAGACCAACTTCTGGGCCCTAACCCTTTCCAGGGTCAAAGTTCTCTTCGCTCCTTGAGCTCAGCCATACTGGGTCCTCTCAGGCTCAAGAGGAGGCTGTGATGTAAATCATGGCCTGGAAGAACTCCCACCTGGACTTGAAGTAGACAGAGTTGAATGCTTTAGAGTTGATGTGGGGCAGGAGGGTTTGGTGGTGTTTTGCAATTGCAGAGTAGGTAGGGCCCCCATAAACTTCCAGATCTCATGCTATAGACCATAGACCAGAGGTCACGCGATACAAAGAAATAAAAGTCTGGTTGTAAGATCACTAAACAAGAACCAGGGATTGGTTTCACAAGATTGAATATATGCACATCCTTGTGTGTGTTAAACTAAAGACATCTGGATCACTTTTATTAATGATAGCATCTACTCTGATCTTACTGTGTGCCATGCATTGCTCTAAATACTAATACATTTACATACGTTAATACATTTAATCCTTATCACATCCTACATAATAGGCACTATTGTTATCCTCATTTTGTTCTTGGAGAAATTAAGGCACAGGGAGACTACATAATGTTACCATGATCACACAGCCAGCAGGAGGTGAAACTGGTGTTTGAACCCGGATCTTTGTGAATCCCACATGCATGTTTTCAACTTCTTCATTTTATTATTGTCTCAGAGACACCTGTGGTTTAACAAAGGCTGAGAACCTTCACATGAGAAGAAGTGGGAAAAATGGAAAAGAGCCTTTACTAGGTGAAATGCAGTGAAGGGGAGCATTGAAAAATCCACACCGACTCAGGCCTGTGGTACGATAGTAGACATCTGTTCTCCACACTTTGCATGAGTGCTTTCATTTTCTCCTCATGACGGCCTAGTAGATCCCCTTTACAGATGAATAAAGTATGGCTCAGCAAGGCTCAGTAAACTGCCCATAATCACATTCTGACATTCAGTCTCATCCCTACACAAGTGCAGACCTGGTGCTATTTGAGGTATTACATTTGCTTAGCCATGGACCTACTGACCGTGAGCAGCAGCAATGGTGTCCTGTGTGCCTCCCTCCATCCCACACTACCTTTGCTTCTCCACTCTTCCCTCTTCCCCACCCACTTCCCACCCATCGCACCTTTTCCTTTTGACTTGCTAGAGATTAAGGTAGGGAAACAAAAATGAAATGAACACAGCTTAGCCAACCCATCCCTGGAGACACTGACTTACACGGGTCTGATGCTGCTACTGATGTTCTATCGATTTCCCCTCTAATTGCTGCAGTTGGATCTATATTCATTTTCTGTCTCAAACTTCTCTTTTGTTGGTTCAATCAGCTAAATGAAGGGCCCATTTTCTCTGCTCCTGTCCTGAAAAGTCAAAGAAGTTTCAAATGAAGAGCTCTTTTCAGAAGTCAGTGAGGTCAACAGACTACGGGGCAAAGAGGGTTAGAATTTGGTGACCTCTTTTGGAAATTTGGCTGAGAACATGGCTGGAAAAGAAAGTTCCAAGTGACAAGTTCAGTTGACAAGAACTAGCTTAAATTCCACCTTAAATTTATAAATAAGGAGTCCATTTGTTCACTTTATTAAGTGTCTACCTTGGACCAGACCTCATGGTAGAACCTAGAGATTCAGGATGATCCAAATGGACTCATCTCCTGCCTATATGGAGTTAAATGTTAGTTGAGAGGATATTTAACAACTGAATAATCTTATAGATATATTATTTGTTCTTGGCAAATATCTAGGTCAAATTTAAGAACTACAGGAAGAAACCCCAGGCTGGGAATCAGAATTGGTTCAAGTAAGGCTCACCTTTCCTTTGTTAGCTCAGCAAGATATTTTTCCATTCTACACAACCGTAGAAGTACAACAGAGAGAAAAATGCTAAAGGAAATCTCTAATTTGGATTAAACTTGGTACTTTTCTTCCAGGAGTACACTGGATAGAGGAGACAGAATTTGGCAGGTGACTCTCTGAGTTAAGGTATACATTATAATAGAAGTAGAGATTGTGCGCTCTGAGATATTGGGAAGGCAGAGGTAAAATCTAGCAAGGAGCATGTTAAAAGAGTTCTTTTTAGAGGAAGAATTTGAGTGGAGCCTTGAAGACTTAATAGAAACTTGACAGCTCTGCTGCCTCTTCTAGGTACCCAGCCCTTCAACAAATCCCATGGAGGAAAGAGTGAAGGGAGGGGCTTACCATCTGCAATGACACCTGATTCCAGGGAGAATCAGTTCTAGGAGAGTTGTGGGGAAACCAGATGTAGCAGTAATTACACCTGTTTGTGCAGGTCTTTCAGGAGCAGCAGATTGTATGTAAAATCAGCCCTTTTTTTGTGACCTGCCTTTGGCTTTCACCTTTGGGTAAATCTGGCACCTGTTCTTGGTGTTTATCCCTGAATGTTCTCGAGGCGTCTGAGATTGCTCAGTGTCCATTCTGGGAATGTGATTGCACTTTATCTTTTCAATTCAGCCTATTGCCAGTTACTCGCCTTCAGTTTGTCATTCTTTCTCCAACCTGGCCAGGTGAGTGTGTGAGGTACACAGGGAAATTAGTCAACATAGACAGGGCTATGCTGTAATAACAAATAACCCCCAAATATCAGTGGCTTAACACAAAGATTTGTTTCTTACACTTTCATGGACTACAGCAAATACAGTGACTCTCAAGTGCAATTTCCCTTTTGTCAGAGTGTTAGGAATTCTTTTGGCTTCCATTTGTGGTTCTTATACATACTTTGCTTTGGCAGGGAGAGAGCTGGACATTAAAGAGATTTTGACTGCATCTTCCCCAAAGTGACATAATTTCTGCTGGCAATCTTGACCAGAATTAAAAATGTGGGTCCATTTAGCTTCGAACCTTACCAGGAAGAACCCCTTTTTGTTTTCTTTTTGCAAAACTAGGTACTGAACCCAGGGACCTTGCACTGAGCTACATCCCCAGTCATATATATATATTTTTTTCTTTTTTAACCAGGTCTTGTTAAATTGCCCAGGCAGGACTCAAACTTGAGATCCTTCTGCTCCAGCCTCCTGAGCTGCTGGTATATAATGAGCCATTGCTAAGTCCTAATCATATCTACTTAGTTCATCTAGACTCTGAATAAGAGGTCTCTTTATATATACTCTTATCTGGGGCCCCAAACTTTCAACTCAGTAGAGTTTTATTCTTATTTCCAATCTCTGATCCTATGATACAGACTTAATTTATAGCTTAAGTCTCTGTCTCCACTAGACACTTCTTAATAATTGGTAAGCTGTAACTTCAAGCACACAACTGTCTTCAAAAGGGAAATTCACACCTTTTTCTCAACTTTATACCACTGTGTCAGAAAAGACTCTGTCCTTAAAGCATTTCTGAGATGCAAAATAAAGGTAGCATGACTCAGATATAATGGTTAAGAATTCAGTTTGAGCCGGGTGTGGTGGCACAAGTCTATAATCCCAGCACTTGGGAGGCTGAGGCAGGAGGATCGTTGCAAGTTCGTGACCAACCTGAGCTACAAAGTGAGCTCAAGACCAGCCTGAACTGCATAGTGAGACCCTGTCTCAAAAAGACAAAAAAGACAAAAAAAAAAGTTCAGTTTGGAGGGGCCATAGTTCCAACTCTCAACTCTGACCTTTGGTTGAATAACTTAACCTCCAACTTGCTAATCTGTAAAATGGACATTGTAGTAGTACTAACTCAGAGTGGTTGTAATTCCAAATGAACTAATGTGGTTAGTAAAGGCTCAGTAAATAGTAACTGCTATTTGTATTATTATCGATTTCTAGAAGTCGAAATCTAATCAAGGGTTTGATAGTATGTTTCAGATTCAGTGCTAAAGATGCCTAGAGACAAGGGAGGGGAAGTATAATCACTTGAGGATTTGACTTTCTGCAGGCTCCAAATGAGTTGCTGGGCAATTAAGCTGCCAAGGAAGATAGTGATGGCAAGAATCTTTCAGGCATCTCAAGAGCAACAGAGTTTAGAGGTAGGAGTTGATAAATCTCTG
The DNA here is from genome assembly GCA_004365215.1 of Cuniculus paca. Lineage (NCBI taxonomy): Eukaryota > Metazoa > Chordata > Mammalia > Rodentia > Cuniculidae > Cuniculus > Cuniculus paca. The sequence continues at coordinate 4,280 of RJWT010036593.1, read as the reverse complement.
AGTGTAAGGGAAAGGCTAGTAGGTATGTGCAGGATAACCTCCTTATTTCACACCTTTGAAATTAGGCTGCCTCTCAACCTTGTTTGATATAAATATCACCATGTATATAAAATGCTTAGCAAAGTCCCAGGCCTACAGATTATGTTCGAGAAATAGTAATTATCATTATGATCATTATGATTATCATTCTACTCCAATAAGCTGGCACAGTGATTTGGGATACCATAACCAGGTAGTTATTTCTAAAGATACTTATTCTTTGAATTGTTGATATACATCCTCAGCATGTAGGGAACCCTATTCAAGAGCAACTTTAAAAAGTATAATTTGAATCTAAGAAATACACTGCTTGAGCCCTTGAGGAAATTGTGGTCTAGGAAGGGAGTTGAGCAAAATAATAATGCCAATGTGTATTGAGTGTCTTGTTCTATCCTGTGTTTATTGCTAACATTATCTCCAAACTTCCTAGCAGTTGACTGCAGTAGGTATTTTTCTTTCCATGTTAAAGATGAAAAGAATTAAGTATCTACTTCTTTAACATTAAAAAGCATACAACAAGGAATTTGACCAACTTGCCGTGAAGATTAGAGACAACAGCTACAGAGAGCATGGAATAATTCTAGGCACAATGCTGTTATAGAAGATGACAGAGAAGTCTTCAGAAAACAAGGATGTGTCTGTTTAGTTGCTTCCTGTAGCAGGAAAGTGTGTGCGGGAGGACAGTGACATAGGAGTCTGACAGCTAGAGTCTAAGACCGAAGAATTGTGTGGAATGAACTACAAGGAGGAGAATGGGGAAATGAGAAAGGGAATAAGTGGGAGGGAGGTGATAGGAAACAAGACAGCTCTTCCCAAGAAGATGCATCTCAGACCCTACAGGGTTGTTGCAGGGCTGGGCTGGATGTGAGTATGGGACAGCTTTCTTCCCACAGCCCCAGAGTAGGTCCAAGATGACCTAAAGTTCAGATCCAGTATCTGGCTGATATCTAAAGACTACTTGCATCTTTGCCATCTTGTGTTGCCCCTCAATTTTCTTTGCAACCAACCAGTTTCAGAAGTCAGTGTGCCACAGGCAAGCCTTAGATGGGGGCAACTCCAAGTCTCCCCACAGCATACTACTGTCTTCATCCTACTTAGATTTTCACGCACATCAATCATTGCAGTTTTCCACTCGTGACACAACACAATAGAATGTGACCCTGTTACTATTACCTTCTCTGCATGGGTTCCACTACATGTAGCACACCTCCTTCCTCTTTGTTTCTAAATACTTGATTTAAGGTAACTTGTTTATGAGACCACAAGGATGACCTTTGCAAGAATAATGGGGATACGTGCTCTTCAGGGTTAGTGAGAAATAGCCATCTATTGAGTGAACTTTTTGGAAACTCCCTCATCTAAAATACTGTCTTTCATGTCAAAGGTCACTACTACATTCCACCGTTAAAGGTATTTGTTTTGAATTAAATATCTCTAAAGCAAAAATCTTTCTAGGAAGGGTAATAGGTAGTTCCTTTTTTAAAAAAAGCAAAGTAAAGAATAAAAACGATGACATAGAATTTCAAAACAAAATAATAGATTAATTCAAACAAAGTCTTTGAAGGTGAGGCTTCTTGATGAGGTTACCCATGGCAAAGCCAACAGTCAGAGGACTGGAGGGTGGATAGCATAAAGCTAGGTTGGACTTCATAAGACGAGAACCATGGAGAGTTCCTTCCAGGAGTGTTGAAATTTCAGTGCAGTTTCTAGGTCTACACTATCTCCTGCAGGGACCATTGTCTTCAGGCCATCAGCCTCTCAGGAGAAGAGTTCTCTATTAGACCCTCAGTAGAACATGAAGCCTCCCCGCTGAGTAAAGGTGAAGATCTTTCTAGTGGATTGAAGTGGAGCTTGAGTTGAAGTCTGTGTTCAAAAGATCAGATGGATTGGAATCTAAAAAAACCTGAATTTATCTTCATGATGCTGATGATTATAATTGTTGTGGCAGTAATGGTAACTATAATGATAGCTAATATATGTTGTATGCTTACCATGTGCTTGGTATGGTTTTATGAATTCCATGTGTTTGTATTTATAGACCACCCAGAAGAAGCCCAGTAAGTGGGTACTAACATTATCCTCCCTTTATTGGTGAGTAAACAAAGCACAAAGAGGTGAAGCTTGCTCCTGTTACAGTCGCAGGCACTTTCCAGAATTCCTGTTATGTTCACTATAGTCTGTGAATAGCGCTCCCTGGAGATGTACAGGTCACAAACTGTACAGGTAGCCTGAAGAGAGGTCAGGCAACTGACCCAAAGACTCTGAGTGGGCTTAGAACCCAGAGTCCTTCTTCATGACTGCTGTCCTCAATAGGACTTTAACAGTCCTTTTCCTTCAGGTAAGTGTCCTGTAGGCATGACAGGCTGTGTTAGTCAACTTGCTGCAATTATAATAAGTACAAGAGGGCTGGGGATCTAGCTCAGTGGCCTAAGTGCCTGCCTGGCAAGCACAAGGTCGTTAGTTCAATCCCCGGTGCTGAAAAAAAAAAAAAGTACATGACATAATTAACTTACAAAAGAGCAATGGTTTATTTGAGCTCACAGTTTTGGAGATGCCAGTCCATGGACAGTTGGCCCTGCTGTTTTTGGGCCTCTGGCAAGGCAGCATATTGTGGCAAAGATCATAGGGTGAACCAATGCCATTAACCTCACAGGTAGAACAAAGTAAAAACAAGGAAGGGGCTGGGGTCTTAGCACCCCACTCAAGGGCAGGCCCTCAATGACCAGAACACCTCCCACAACACCCAGGTTTTGAAGGTTTTGCCATCTCACAATAGCACCAAAATGGGGACCAGACCTTTAACATATAGGCCTTCAGAGGGGGACACATAGATCCAAACTATACCATGGGCCAAGCAGTACTTTCAAAATTCATTTCAAAATTCTTATTCGTTATTAGAAAGATACCACATGCTTTTAGCAGCAAATTCAAACATCACAGAAATAATTAATGCAAAATCAAAGTTCTCTCCCTCATATTCATATGCTTTATGTAAGCTTCTGTCTCATACCTTTCTCCTGACCCCTACTGATAAGAAATAGGCCAGAGGAAGGCAATGCTAGATTATGATTTTGGGAAGTGGGGCTTAACGTAAGAATAGAAGACAAAAAGCTCAGATTCCATAACAACTTTTTGGCACTCAGGACAGACTTCCTGCTTGCATCTCTCTTATCTGGAGAGATGAGAGGGTGACTCTGTCACATATACAGCTTTAAGGAGTATATTTAAAGGGCCTTATGAATGGGGTTTTCAGAGCCTTTGAATCTTACTAGCACTTATTAGACTCCTACCAGGAGGACAAAGCAAGCATCAGTATGTAGTATCAAGAGCTGGATGGCTTCCGTTCTCATTTTATAGACTCTGAAGATTGCAGGGTGCTTCTGGGCAGTTTCCTAGCTAACACTAGCAGCAACTACAGGGACACTGCTAACTAAAGCCATTTAACCTAGGACGTTTCTCAAAATCTCATACACCTACACTCGGGTTTTCTTCTTTCTTTATAAAAATAAGATCATACTCTTATTTGTCTACAGTCAATTTTTCTGCTTGTTTCACTGTCACCTATCATGCTCATCTCCACACATCAGCACAAAAAACATACCGTGTTTTCTAATAAGGGTGTGGGGATCCAATGTGTAGCTGTACTACAATTTCTTTGTTAGCTTCCCATTGATGGATATTTAGATTGCTTCCAACTTCTTTTTCCCCCTCTTTACTGTTACAAGCAATGTCATCACAAATGGTCTTACATATATCCTTTCACTTCACATTAATATTTTTGTATGAAGGGGAATTGCTGTGTCAAAGGATATGCAATCGGTTGGTTTTAATGATACTGCCAGATGGCATGAGAAACAAAGGAGATGCGTTTTAATATGAGGGTGGAGGTGTAATGGCTTGAAAGTGGTCCTGAGGAGCGAGAAGAATACTGACCTGAGATTTCATACTTCACGGGATGCACAGCCTTGGCTTGAGAAGAGGGCAGAGGCAGCAGCATCCTTGGGGAGATCTCATTTTCAGTTGAGGTGGGAGGTGGGAGGAAGATTCTGGAAAAGTCCCAGGATTGCAGGGAAGTCTGCCTGCCACAGAATAGGAAAGGACTAGTGGTGAGGGGAGCTGCTGTGAGGTTGGAACAGGGTTGTGGAAGAAGACAGCAGTGTGGGAAGGAAAGGGCAGGGGAAGACAGGGGCTGGGGGTGAGGGGAGCAGTAATAGTGACAAGGCTGTGACAGTGTGTGTGTG
>RJWT010036592.1:0-13232 GCA_004365215.1 Cuniculus paca | reverse complement strand
AAAAATAGGGAGCCAATGGCAGGAAAGTAGCTTGGCAGAGACAATGCAGTGCAAGAGGACCTCAAAGCACCAATAGAAAGAAACACAGGCAGGGTGGATCAGCAGACACGATCCATCAATATGCTCTATACAAGAAACACATTTAACTAGAAAGAAAATTCATAGACTGAGAGTCAAAGGAGAGAGAACAATGCCCTAGGTGACAGGGAGCCAGAAAAAAAGTTGGGGTAGCCTGCTCATCAATAGCAGAATGATAAGAAAGACATAACATTTTGTGCTGTGGAAACCTACCCAGCTATAAAGGAAGATAACCTCAAGGCTCTTGTAGGTGGATAGAGGTAACTTGAGATCATGATGATGGATGAAATGGTTCAGAATCACATGGGTGAATTTTGTGTTGTCTCCCTGGTATAACAAACTAAAGGATTTAGTGGGATCCAAAATGCACAATACATATTGGGAAAGTCAAAGGGGAGGAATTATCTAAAAAGGGAAGAAAGTGACCACTGTTAATCTATTTTCATGATTTGAAACTCATATTGTCTTCATTGCTCTGATTAGTTTCATTTTATTCTGTTTTGTCTGATTTTATTATACTTGATGGTATGGACAGGTATTTTAATGATAACAAAATATGTAATTGCAGCCACTGAGGATGTCCAATTATCTTGTTTCAAAACCCTGTATTGCTTTCATTGTTTTGTTTTGATTGATTTTACTCTATTCTGTGTTACTTGACTGCATTATGTCTGAAAGTGTAGGCAACTATTCTGAAGATAACAAGAAGCATTATGGTAGCCACTGCTGTTCTGCTAGTATCTTGAAGTTCTGTGTTGCTTACATTGTTCTGCTTTGTTTGTTTTGTTTTGTTTTTGTTTTTTACTGCTTTTATTTTGTTCTATTTTGTTTGATTTTATTTATCCCTGATAAATATAGATTGCAGATAACAAGAGGCATTATGGTAGCCATTCTCGACTGCTTTTTACCCTGTTTAGAAGTCATGTACCATGTTCATTGTTTTGTAGTGATTGACTCTACTCTGTTTTATTTTGTTTGGTTGTATTCTTTTCAAAATAAAGAAAAAGCTATCCAATTTAATAATGAGATTGATTAATGCATCCTCCACTTAATATGGTAAATAATTTTATAGAGTTTATACAGCTACATCGGAAACATTCCATCTAAAAAATTAGATTTCCCATTTTCTCTCTGTTTTTTCAAAGTATCTTTTTTTGATTACTATTTTCTTTCTCATTTGACTACTTTTAAAGTAAATTTTCATTGCTTTTATCAGGATTTAAATTGTTTAACGTACTTGACTTAAATCATTTCTTATACTTTTTTTTCTCTCTGATAAAGATAAGGAGGATTTAGAAAGCGTTAGAAGCATTCATTTAGCTAATTAGTACTGAGAAATTTAGGTTTTTGTTTTTAAAAATTGCCCTTACATCTTAAACCACGGTGGAGCTTAAATATAATTTCAGACATTTTTCAGTAAGCTAACTTTCAGATACTACATATAATAGGTATTTTTATCACCAAAATATAGAGTTATAGAATGGAAAGTAAATGTTTACTGAATGAATAACAAAATAAGCTTCCATAGAATGAGCATTTCTAAAGTATTTCTTAAATCCAAGTGATATGGCAGTTTTGTTTTGTTTTTATCAAACAACTTTTAGGAATAGTTTTCAGATCCCTCCAAATAGGATCAGAGAAAAAGTAACAGAGATCTTCTGCCAGGTGCTCATGATGTATGAATATCTGCTCATGTACATGCTAAAACTCATCTGCTTTCGTAAGTGTGAACTCTATTTTCTATTTTATATGTTCATGTAGTTGGTTTTGCTAGAATCCAATATAAACAGTTTAAAAACAAATGGAGCATTGTCTTGTGTCATCATAAAAAGAGTAAAATTTCAGCATTTAGAAAACTTGAGTCAAATTCTGATTTATAAATCCTGGCTATCCATTTAATATCTATGCTATTTTGGGCAGTTCATACCTCAATTTACTTCAGTTCTTGTTATGTAAAATGAAAACACTAATAGAACCTACCTTATTGGGTTCTTAAAATCAATAAACTGATGCAAAAGAGCTAGAGTGCTGCTTCATAAAAGCAATAATAGCAACCATCTTGATATCCAATATGTAAAACTGAAGTTAAGGAAGGTAAATGTCTTAATAGCAGCTATTTTCTACACTAAGGTGTCTTAAACTTTTCTGAGCAGGGTGCAGTTCGTCGTTTTAGTTCTGCAGTGCTTAGTATTTACAAGTTACTACCTCCATGGGTGCACAGGACACAAGTGATTGTTAGAATCCATTTAGGGGCTGTAATTGAAAAACTGTTCTCTTCATCTCAATAATTGCTATAGCACTTTGGAGCGTGGTGTATCCTTAAATTTACTACTGGGAGTCTTGGTTTCAATCCATTATGAATCTTTCCTTTTTACTTTTCTAAATTTGAATTTTGCAGCCTCCTATTGTTCAAAATCTGTAAGAGGCAGGGTGGGGAGGGGCAGGGTGGGGCAGTTTACTAGAAAATTGATCCATGATATCCTTTCAAACTTGTAGAGTTCATTTGAATTGCAGCACTTTGCCAATTCTGCCCCCACAGTCATATTTCCTTATTCGAGAGTCAGCTTCAATTGTGAAAATAGATTATTTTATTTTCTCTTCGGAGGTGAACTTCTTGTAGATGAAGGTCTGTCTCTGAGTTTCTACTGACCTGGGTTTTTGAACTGCACAGGGACATAGCTGGTAATACACTGCATGATTGCATTTAATTTATATTTGAATTCTGACTCTTGATCCCTGGCTCTGCTGTCTCGTTTTCCTTTCCTGTGAGAGTGGTACATGGGATAACTATAGATTTTCATCAGTAATTCCCACATCTCTACATAGTTTGGCATCCTGCAGCAACCTTACTTTTTTATTTTAAGAATTTTTTTTTGAAATTTTGGTGATTTTTTTTTCCTTGTGCATCTTATTTTGTTCCAAAAATAAATAAAATGACATGAAATCTGGGCCACCCTTATACAAGCTTAAACAAGTAAAATGACTTAGCTCCTTAATTTGGATTATATCAAAATTTATTATCACCCATATCTTCTACTTAGTTATGGTCGAATTACACATGCTTAAGGATAATTTTTATATTCTCAAAATGGGGAGCTTCATGACTACATTCATTCCAGTTGTAGATGAGCAAGAAGCTGAACTCAATTTTGTAAAAGCTACTAGCATTAACAAACCTAGGTTTTAAATATTTATTACTATTTCCACATGTTCGTTTACCACAGTTTTCTACTGCCTTGCATTTTATGCCACGTGAGCAAGTTTGGAACAGTTTCCATGTGTTACTTGTTTTCTCAGATGATTCTTCTTCATACAAAACAATTACTGTTCCACAAAAAATGATTGTATAATTACAACTAGGCAATAAAACTATAAAATGGTGGCATTAAAGTATTATAAATGAAGTAAAAATAAATAATACATTGGAAAACTTTAGGTATTGTGATTCACAGAATGTCTAGTATTGTCAAAATTTACTAAATACCTTCTAAGCCATAGAGCTTTGTATTTTAAGTCATAATAACAGACATTTGTTGAGCTGCTTCTTGGTTCCTAGGCACTTGCTAGCTGCTCTGATCCATACAGTTTCTCCATTGCCCTTTTCATTCTGCTAGATTACTATCTCTTGATCCAATCTCCTTCTCTCTGTCTCTCCTACCAGATTTGTGTCCTACCTCTTCCCCTATATACCAGTAGGTTTCCAGGTTGGCCCACTCCTAATCCATTCTTCATTGTTTCTCTTCAGTGCAGACCTGCTCCTCTCATTCTCCTCATGAACTGTGGAGTGTCACATCACTGCCCTCAGTTTAGCATTCATATTTCTCATGATAATATATTAGGCATCTCCTTGGTGTGAGGCTCTTCATCCTTGATGCATTTCCTATATTTATACTTGAACATGGCATTCCTCTCATGCATTCTTCTTCCATAATACCATAGTCTTCTGTTTAGGTTGTCAACACAGTGTCTCTCCAAACAGAAAGAACATGATCCAAACTGAACAATCAATATCTTTCAAGAATTGATTCAGAATAGAACACTAAAAAGGACCCAAGGTGACTAGAGCTAGGACAGTGAAATAATTATGCCCCAAAGAATGTGGCATGGATCCTTAGTACCGAGATTCCAAGATTCTCTTTGTTCCTGTATTTCTTGTTATCTGGCTACATAGCATTCTCTTTGATTATGTACTTTAGCCAGATCAAGTTAGTTTCATAAATTAAAAAAAAACAAAAAAAAACAAAGAAATCTATAGTTGAATTTGGTAGCTTTGAAAGATATTTATTAATTAATATACCCCTTTATAGCTCTTCAGCATCATGTCTTTTCATCTCCCACCTTGCATTTGAGATTTATTTAATTTTCTCTCCATTGATTCATCACTTTTTCATTTGGGTCTGAATAATTTCTTTTTACCTCCCCTCAATTTATGAGACAAGGTCTCTCTCTGCAGGTCAGCCCAGCCTTGAACTTCACTGTGTATCCCAAGCTGATCTGAAACTCACAGTAAGCACCTCAGCCTCCTAAACTCTGGAATTGAAGGTGCGTACCACCATGCCTGGCTCTTCATGTCCCCCTTTACATGGAAACCCCACAACTCTCATTTGTGTTTCTCTAATTGCTACACATCTCCAAGAACACAACTTCTTTTTACCAGGAAGACTTTCTTTACATCCCAAGCAGTTCACTCTCATCAGTTACAACCTGTTTATCAACCTCTAAGCAGTTTTTGCTTATGTTCTGTGAAAAAGAAACTTTGGTAAGAATAGAACCTGTGTTTAGATTACTCATCTTTTGTTCATAGTGCTTAGCTCAATGCTCAATGTATAAAAATTTTACAAGTATTTGTTGAATAATGAAAAGTAAAGAATGGAGGAAAAACTTATTTAACTGTATAATCTTGGTCAAAACTGAATATAATCAAAGTCCAACAAATCAGACCTGTGGTTAATACAAAAAAAAAAAGGTAAAAGATCAGTTCTGTGCCAGATTTCTAGGAAGACTACAAAAAGAATATAGAAAAAAAAGAATATAGGGCTTGATTTTGTCTGTGATGGACAGACAGAATTGAAGGAATTGCCAGAAAAAGAAGATGTAAAAAGGAGCAGCAGGAGGAGAGTGGTTAAGAGAAAGAGAGAGGAGAGAAAGAAAAAAGACAAGAGAGAGGGAAAGGGGGTAGAGGAGGAAGATATTTTGGCTCCAGCATTGCAGATTTTTATATTTCAGAATGGTGCTTGTGAAGAGCTTTTTTTCTGAAGTAGCAACTCATCACTATGCAGATATTCTGAGAAATAAATATTATCTCATATGTCAAATCCAGAGTTTTAGTGGGATAATGAGGCCTCATCTAACCTTGGCATGAATGAACACGGTGACTGATTAGCAATGTCTGCCCTTGAAAAAAATTGAGAAGCGTGAACAAGTGTGACAGCTATTTTTCATATTTGTGCTAAGATAATGCATTATCCTGTAGTTGCCTTTTGAATTAAATTTTTCAAGGAAATTCCTAGGGAGCTACAGAAAATGCTAGTTTGACTGAAAATCTATAGAAAGGTGAATGATAAATGTGTGGAAAACTGATATAAAATTCTAGAAGTATATGTGAAGTTGTTTGGATGCCTTGAAGATAGTTATCCATTTTACACATGTGTAAGTCAGGGGTTGGAGACAGTTAAAGGGCTTGCCCAACAATGCCAATACACTGATCAGCACTGAAGTTTAATTTTTAATTTTCTGGTCTAGAGTTTTAATTTTGCATAATCTGAATTAATTTTTTTAATTAAAGGCTGAATCTTAAAAAGCAACTTATTAGTTGTGATGAATTATTTGGTCTACTTTAGCTCCTCCCTTTTGAGATCAGCAAAACATGGTCAAGACTTAGAGTACATGATAACTATGTACAAGGCAAATAGCAATAAATTAATAGGTGTGAGCCAATATTGTCTTTGTGGCATTTTAATTCAACCATAACTTTCAAGTCACTTAACTTCCAATTATATAATGCAAGCTTTGAAACCCTGGTAAAAACAGCTATTTTTAAGGGAGGAAAACAATATATTACAAAGGGCCACCCATTTCATTATGGCTTTTCACAAAGCCTTTTTCTATATATAATATGGGATGAAGATAAATTAGTATATTGTGGGTAAGACTGGAATCCTGGAAAAGGTGGGAAGGAGAATTGGGAAGAGCAGGATACCCACAGGTGCAGGAAATCTGAAGGGAAATCAAATCATCCTGCATGACATTTGAGCTCAGGGTGTCTTTATTTCTGCACTTTTTATAGTCTGGTACTCAATTTTCAAGCTAAATTTTTTCTCATTATAAATTTAATACATTATTGCATTTTATTTACATAGGCAAAAGTGATGATGTCAGCAGGCGTGGTGTCTAAACTCTGAAAAAAAATCCTTAAATCAAAATTATTATTATAAATAAAATACCCTGTGATAATAAGCATTAGAAAGTAGGGTATTTGTTACAAGCCAAGTGCTGACATACAGCTTCATTCATTCACCTTATTTAATCCCCTCATGATGCTATGAGAAAAACTGACCTTAGTTTATGCATGAGAAAAATGAGGCTTGCAACAGTCAATTTACCCAAATTCATGAAGCTAACAGCTAGGTCTAAAAATCCAGAGCCTTGTTGTCTCCAAAGGCAATGCCTTTTACCATTGCAACAAAGTGTAGGAAGCCACTCACTCCTGTTGTTTTTTCCTCATGATTTTCACACAGATGGTAACACCCTCCACCATCTCTACTTGAATCAGATTGGAAAAAATGCAGATCCTTTGGAAACTCCTCAGCCCAGTTACCTGTCCTGGCTGGGTGGGCTCCCGCTGCACCATTTGGCTGTGCCTCTCTATTTCTAAGACCTCTGCACCTCCTGTTTCTTCTTCCTGAAAGATCTTCTCTCAGTCTTTTCAGCTGCTCCTTCTGTATCTTGGAAACCTTACTGATCTCTCAGGCACAAATCAGGTGCTGTTTCTTCGCTTTTCAAATTTCAGGCCTTGAACTGCTCACCCACTGCAAGCAGTCCAGGGCCTTTGCACTTATTTTTGTTGAAGCATGAATTGTGCAGGGTTGGAAACTCTGGGAAATTCTCACTTCTTTCACAGATACTTCAGTGTCACTTCTTTCACAGGACTTCAGTATCATTCATCCTTCCAGCCCTAGGGCCCAGGACAGAAAATAAAAACTAACTGGTGCTCCAAAAAGCTATTGAATGGGTTGAATAATTAATAACACTTATAATTCCCTAGCAATTCAATATGTGAGGCATCATATTTAGTTTTTCCATGATTTGCTTATTTCAATGTGTCCAATCTGTTTAGGAGCTAAATAATACTATTTCTAATATTAAAAAAAAGAAATCAGGAAAATGAGTTTTAGAGAAACTATGGGATTTAACCTTGTTCACATAGTTAATGCCAGAGAGAATTTGAATTTTGCTCACTTTAAAACAAAATCCATATTCATAAATACTGCACTTTGTTAGATCTGAATGGAAATAATGAAAATTCATGATTTAGAACACTGTCTTACAAAGGAGGGCACTGTTCACGACTGCTCTCCTGTTCATAAATAAAATGTTTAAAAATCCATTTCCTCGTTGTTCTACTATATGCCCCAGTTGGCTCCAAATTAGCACCTTTGCCTTCGTGTTCTCCCTCCCAAGATGCTCACTACTTCTGATCTGCTTATGCAAGCATTACCTCTGCATTTTGAGTAGATGGACTGACCTTCTTCCTTCATTTCCCAACTCAAATTCTGTGCTCAGCTCTGAACTCACAGTGCATTCTATTTCTTCATTCCTTGTTTTCTTGTTTACTACTGGAATTTTGTTGAGCTTCAGAATACAATTTTCACTTTCTCGTGGATTGTTCCCTTTACGAGGATGTAGTGACCTTCTTTGTCTCTCTTCATCAATCTTGGCTTGAAATTCACTTTGTCTGCAAATAGAATAGCTGCTATTGCTTTTTTCTAGGTTCCTGTTGCATGAAATATTGTTTTCCATCCTTTGACCTTCAAGTCTCTGATTTTTTTTTTTAATTAAATGTGTTCCTTGTATGCAAATTCTTTTTCCCTACTAGGGAAGTTTTCTGGCATGACATCTGTGAGTAGATATATATATATATCTAATATATATATATATATATCTAATTTGTGCTATATATATATATATAGTTTATATACATATATAATTTGTGCTATTTCCTCCTTTTTCATTGACTCCAATCAATTATAAGTTACTCTTCTTTGCATCATGTAGCAACTGGTGGATTGATTTCTCATGGTGGAGGATCATTGCAAGTTCAAGACCAGCCTGGGCTACGAAGTGAGCCCAAGGCCAGCCTGACCTGCATAGCGAGACCCTGTCTCATAAAGACAAAAAAAAATCTTTCTTTTCATGACTGCTAACTGCAAGTCTGTCTTCCACATATGAGGTTCTGTCCTTGCATTGGCTCATTCTGCTTCTGGAATTTTTATTCTCCAGGATATCTGCTTGAATCTGTCTTATGGACTCCATTTCTTTCCTATGTTGGGCATTCATGGCTTCTATCATTTTCTTAAGCTCTTATATTTTTTATCTGTATCTGCTTTAGAGTCAGAGTACACTTTTCAGAGTCCATCAGAACTCAGTTTTTAAGTGACTCAAAAGCATCTTAGTTTTGTTTTCAATTGATGTTGACTTTGTGTGTTTTTCAGATCTAGTGCCTCCATTATTAGTCAACTGGCCAGTCTTGGGAGCCAGAAACGGGTATGCAAAGGGGAGATAACACCTGAGATACTGTCCATAAAGCCTATGCTGCCAGTGAAGAGAATAAGGAGAATAAAGAAAGACTAACTTATAATTAAATGAGAGCCGTCTAGAATTAGAAATTTACTTAAAATAAAAATTCTCCTTTACAAGTTGGAGAAGAGTTCTGAATGGCTGCATTATATGCACAGAGGCAATTTCTCAGGGGCAACTAAGTTTTAGTACAGAAATTTAACCAAGCTCATGAAAGAGACAATCTTCTGAATGTGAGTGAAAGACTAAAACTCCACCTTCTATCTAAAATATCTCTAGAAATTTTAGACCTTGGGGTTACTTCTGCCCTTTTCTGCTTCTGAAAATTTCTTTTAGGTTGATGTTTTTGGTTTGATTTTTCTGAGTTTTTTTACCAATTTTTTAAATCCTTACAGATATCCGACCTCTCCTTAAAAGCAGATCTCCTTTGCTCTATTTGTGTTCAATGAACAGGAGCCAATGGAACATTTGGGAAGAGAATATTCACTTTCTTTCTCTGTGTTATGCTAAGGTATCCAATTCAAGCCACCTGGACCATTTAGCAGGGCTGATTAAAGAGCACAGGTCCTGGCAGGCTTAGAAGGCAGCTCCCTGGTGCTGACTGCACTGCCCTGGGCTTTGAGCAGCCTGATGGTCTCCAGACAATCTGTCATTTTTGCTCTGTCCCAGTAACCTTTGGCAATAGCAAATGCAAACAGGTGCCTAAAGGCTGAGGGATTCCAATAGATGGGATTTGCCCTTTTCTTATTTTAAAAATGAGGTATGGTTTGCACCAGAATTCATTTGAAGATTTCATCTAGAATCATAACAAGACTTTTGGTCTTGTTATGATTCTAGAGCAAATGATGTGTGGTTGCCATCTTTGTTATGAATTTTGCTGTGATTTGACTGAGAATAAGAGGCAACCTTTAAATTCTGGTGGAGAAAATTACATAATTATTTCTCTCTGTATATATGTGTGATACATATTATATATATATATTCTATATAGTATTCAATTTATATAGAGAGACAGGGTAGAGATGAACAGACAAAAATATACATAATGAATGACTTTGGGGAGTTATCATCTTAATAAATGTAAGAAAAAGAGGGTTAAATATCCAGATACATGAGCAAGGCACTACATCAAAAAAAAAAATCTAACTCTTCAGTTTCCAGTGAGGTCTTCAGAAAGTTAAAGATCATGAGTCTCTGAATGCCTGCAAAGTTGGGAAAGATGACCAATGAGGAAAGCCAGGCAAGGGTACTGGATATTGGGGCACAGTAGAGAACTGGAAGTCTCATGCCTAGGCTGGAAAGGGAAGCAAGCTCTGAATTCCAGTTCACTGCTGCTTCTAAAGCACAGGTTCAGTGTGGCCACATTTTCTTTCTGTGAAAAAGTCCCACTAGCCAGAGTAAATACAGAAATGGACCAGCAGATGTAATCTTGTCCATGAGTCTTACTCTACAGCCTATGCCTTCATGGTCAAACTGTTCAAGGCACTCTAGCACTATCATTTCACTCTTTCATTTCCATTCCTTTTGTATTGTAAACACCTTTAAAATTTTAAAAAATAGTGACATCCTTTGATTACACCTTTAAATTGGCAATTGTAGGACAAAATAAGTACAGTATGTATTATCCATGTGTATCAGCCACTGCTCACTAGAGAAGTAGATTATATATAAGATATCTAAATATATAAGGATTTAAGAAGTAGGCCATCTGCAGAGTCAGATGGGGAAAAATGCAAAAGAGCTGTCTGTGCACTGGAGATCTGAAAGATTCAGGTAAGGGTCTAAGGCCTGGAACTCACTGTAGTGTCCAGTGTGAGTCTATGTCAGGAGGCCAAAGAAGCTGTGATGGAAACCTGAAGGGTCTTCTCTGGAAGGCTGAAGAGTTGGCATTGGAAACCAGGAGACAGAAGTCCAAGGTGAAGGTCAAGATTAGAGCTCCTCTGAAAAAAACAGAAGCAAGCTTTCCTTCTTCTTTTCTATTTTTGTACCATTCAGGCTACCAGCCTATTCATTGGTGGCACAGGATGGGTCTTCTGTCTTCAGTAAATCCATTCAGCCACACTCAGAACTATGCTTATCCAAGTACTTTGCAGTTCTCCCTCAAATTGACACAATAGTTTACTATCACACAATACATAATAATTTTAAACATGCACCAATCATTTGAAAATAATTGCTTTCCACAATAAGTTAGGCAAATCTTTAGTTGACATCTCAAATCCTATTATGGGCAATAAATATTATCAGTTGTTTTTCTTGAAGAGATATGTTGACTTCACACTTTATTTTTAAAAAATGACTGTTTAAGGCTGAAATTTGAGTCTATCAGTTCTGTTTAAGTAAAAATGATATTCCATAAAACAAGGCTGTGTGGAGTGGCTGAGCCAGAGGTTAGTGAACCCCTTGGGACTAGAGCAAAGCCAATCCGAGGAACATGAAATACCAGAGGCAGATCATGTGAACAAGTTGACCTCTGGCTCAGCTGCGTATCTGCAGGTTTCTGGTCCCCTGGTGTTCCTCCCTGTTAACTACAGAACACATAGCTCTGAGGATGTTCCACTTTCTGTGCTCTTAGCAAAACACTGAGACCTCGCATTTTTGACCCAGTTGCACACTTCCTCTCCTTTGCTTTGTATAAGTAAAGATGCTGGAGTCACCAGGTCACCAGCGCCTCTCCATCAGAGGACCGAGTGCCACCAAGCCCCAGCTTTTCTTTTCATGTGTGTCTTTTCTTAATCTCCCATCACCCCCTCTCAGGATTCCACCAGCCACTCAGGCCACAGTGCAAGGCTATATATGGGAGTTCAAAAACAGTTTAAGTCATTTTCTTTGATACATCTCTATATTCATCATGAAACCAGTGTTTTACGAAATTTTCATTTAATCACAGAGAACACTAAGAAAATACAAGCTGAATGGTTATTTAATATTGTTGACAATTTTCTTGCTTCATCAAGGACACTGCTAGATGAAACTCTTTCCCCCATGATGTGAAATGGTAAATGTTGCAATGACTACTGATAATTTTAATTTTAATCACTATTATCAATTTTAAAATCCGGTTTACTCACAACCACTATTACATCATCAAGGTAAATGTTAATCCAGTAAAACAAGGCAAAAGACTTAGAATCATTAAATGTTTTACCATATGAATTGACTAAGAAGATCACAAAAATCTCAAGGGGTCCACATGGCACATGATATCATTATCAACAATTTGAACATGTATCAAAACAGATGGCTTAATGCTTAGAGCATTTCAACTTCTTCAAACAAACTTGGTTAACATTGACAAAGTTTGAATTGAACTTACTGTTTCTCAGTGAAATTGACAATTACATCTAAATGGAGGTTGCCATTCAAAACAGTGTCCCTTCAAAAACTTAGGCCACTTTGACAAAAGTTATTGAGTAGCTCTTAAAGACAAGCTACAAGGTGAACTCTCTAAAATTTTGAGGTAATAAAGCATCTTCATTCTGAAATAATGAACCTGGGAGTTAATCTTTAATAATCTATGGGTAAATGTATGTTCCTATCCATATCAATAAGTAGAAAAAACTTTTGTTCTCATCCTTGCAAAAGGTGTTTTATCTTCTACATAATCTAAACAAAAATATGTCCTGTAATCAAGCTGTAATCATGTCATGAAAGTTTATAACAACCTTTTGTCCTAATTTCTAATCTTGCAAACTAATGACTCAAAACATATTACATACTGGGTGAAGTGACAGGCACCTGTAATCCTGGCACTTGGGAGACCGAGGCAGGAGGATCTCTGTGAGTTCAAAGCCAGCTTGCCTTATGTAGTGAGTTTGAGGTAAGCCTGAACTACACAGCAACACTCTGCCTCATAGAAGAAAAATGAACAGATTAAAAAGAAATCACATCAGATTAGTGTGAACTAAGATTGAATCTTGAATTAGTAAAAGAATTTTTAAAAATCTAGATGAATTGCACATTACAATGAACATGATTTTCAAATATAAATTCTACTGTATTTCAGAATACATTTCCGTGATACTTATAAAAATCTAGTTTAGAACTTCCAGAAAGATAGTGGAACAGTAAGCAGCAGAGTAAACAGTCTCTCTTAGAGAAACAGTTCAGATGCTGGAATACAACATCATGGAGAGGATGAGAAGGAAGGAAGTGAGTCCCCTGGAGCCAGGAAGAATCTAAAATATGAATTGAAGCCTACAGAGAGAATAAAAAGAATTCAAATGAAGAAGAAGGTGGTAGCTGGTGGCACCTTAGCCTGGAGCCTGACTCAACCTACAAGAAGAGCTGTTGAGCCTGGGGACACACAGTCATGGTCATGGTCGTGGTCAAGGTCACAGTCCACCCCAGAGTTCTCA
>RJWT010036591.1:0-13229 GCA_004365215.1 Cuniculus paca | reverse complement strand
TGAAGTAAGATGATGAAATCTAGGATGTCCAAGAGATACATCCCACAGTTCCCAGAGACCTCTAATGCATTTGACCCTCCCTTCTTCCTTATATTTTCATTTACAGTAGTCCCTCATTCAGTTTTCTGTGCCCAACCACTGTCCAAAAATTTCAAATGGAAAATTTCAGAAATGAACGATTTGTAAGCTTTTTATCGCTTTTTTTTTTTTTGGTCTTTTTGAGACAGGGTTTCCCTATGCTCTTGAACTTGATTTGGAGCCCAGGCTGACCTCAAAGACACAGCAATCCTCCTGCCTCAGCTTCCTAAGTACTGGGACTACAGGTATGCACCACCATGCCCAGCTACAATTTGCAAGTTTTAAACTGCAGGCCGTTCTGAGGAGTGTGATGAAGTCTAGGACCACCCCATGCCAACTGACCACTGGAACAGGAATCATCTCTTCGTCCCGTGTATTCTCACCATACACACTACCTGCCTGGCAATCACTTAGCAGCCCTCTCTGTTATTAAATCAACTGTCGTGGGGTCCCAGCGTTTGTGTTAAAATATTCCTTATTTTACTTATTAATGAGCCTAGCACAAGAATAGTAATACCAGCAATTGTAAGACAGCATATTATTATAATTGTTCTATTTTCTTATTGTTAATTTTTTACTGTGACTTAAACTTTATAAATTTTACCACAGGTATGTGCGTATTGGGAAAAATAAAGTGCATTGAAGGTTCAGAACTATTCAATTTTAGACATCCACTGGAGGTCTTAATATGTCGTACACACAGGGAGCATGTCTGTTAGCCAATATTTGGTATTACGTCTCTTGGAGAGACTCATTGCTTGATAATGATCATGCTTTATACTTGCAGAGTTTACATATACCTTGCTCACATACCTTCTTATTTACTAAATTAATGATTGCCCCCACCCACACACTTCCTAAAAATTCTCTTCCCACTGTCTTTAGAATCTTTTTTTTTTTCTTTCTTTCTACCAGTACTGGAGATTGAACCCAGGGCCTCACACAATAGGCAAAGTATTCTACCACTGAGTCACATCTCCAGCCCTTTTTACATTTTAAGACAGGGTCTCACTATGCTGCCCAGGCTGGCCTCGAATTTATGATCTTCCTGTCTCAGTCTCCTGAGTAGCTGGGAACATAAGCATGTCCCAGCACACTGAGCTGTTTGATTTCCCAAGACTTGCTCTACAGCTATCATATAAAAGCTAAGCATGTTTCTGTATGTATTGAGAGTACAGAAAGCTACTGAAAACTGGTTTCCCCATTTTGTATGCTGATCACTCCCTCTTTATTTGGAACTCTCCTTAAACATCTCCTCCTTTCACAACCGAAGAAAAATACCTCTTAACCTACAGACACACATGCGTATACACGCGCGCGCGCGCGCGCACACACACACACTTTAGTATGCCTTATGATACTGTCTACTGCTCACAACCTCTAGGACTGTGTAATACTCCCAATTAAATTTATAATGTGCCAGGTGTGCCAGGATGGCATGGCTGCAATCCCAGCACTCAAGAGGATGAGCCAGGAGGATTGCCACAAGGCCAGCCTGGCTACACAGTGAGTTCAAGGACAGCCTCAAGTACACAGCGAGACCCAGTCTCAAAAAAGTGTTTTTTTAAAATAATGTGCCTTAGAATGCTAGTTCACTGGCACAGCTCAAGCCATCTGTTAGTTACCTAAATCTGTGGGAAATTACTATATATAGATCACCTACATTAACCTAAGTGTGATAGAAAAGTATTGTTACAGTTAACTTTCCAGTTAGAGCTCTGGATTTCTCACATAAAACTGGAGAGTGACTCCAATCAATTATATTTTACATAACTGGTTTTCATTTCCATACTATATTTAATAGTAGCAGGGTTTTTGTTTTGTTCCAACAATCTGGGCATTGGCAAGTTCGGCAGAACAATGAGGAATTAATTAGGAAGAAGATGAAAAGCTATTCAGATTCGCTGTTCTACAGTGGTAGCCTGAACTGGTCCGCTTCCCCTGTATGGATGAAACAGAGCTCTGGCAATGTCATAGTCTTGAACAGCTTGGCAAGTAGCAGTGGAGAAGTGTGTCAGGGTTGCCAAGAGCATCTTTGGGTCACCATCGAATGCAGTTCCTTCCTACTTTTCTTTCAAAGCAAGTCAGAATTCACATATGGTGGTGTCTGCCTCTAATTTCAGAACTTGGGAGGCTGAAGTAGGAGAATCATGAGCTCAAGGCCAGCCTGGGCTACATAGTGAGACCTTGTCTCTAAAACAAAAATAAAAATAAAATGAAAGGGAGGCAGAGAACTCTGTACTTGGGAGCCAAAAGCAAAATTCTTAGTCTCATTCTGATATTAACTTTATTTAAATTCCTTACTCTCTGTAAGACTTAGGTTTCCCATCTGGGGATTAAACTACCTTTTTTGGTTTGTGTGTTTTTGTTTTTTGGCACAGGGTCTTGCTGTGTAGTCCAGGCTAGCTTTGAACCACTATGCAGCCCAGGATGACCTTCAACTACTGGCAATCCTTCTGCCTCAGCCTCCCAAGTGCTGGGATTATAGGTATGCACCACCATGCCCGGATGGACTACCTTATTTTTAAAACTCAGTGTAGCATTAAAACTTTTACACAATTCTTAAACTGTACCGCTGTGCTCTGAAACTATCAACCTACTACATAATTTCTTCAAGTCAAGGTATTGAGGAAGCTAAAGGAAATAAAAATTTAAAATTAAGTACTCTGACTAGTGACATAAATTCTACCTACGGCAAGGCAAACATTTAAGATGTATATGGTTTAAGTCAATAATTCGTTTAAGGAAGCCACTGATGTGTGATATTTTATTAACTATTCCTTTCACCAAAGCACTTTCAGCACACACATGCCTAAGCAGGTCAATTAGTTTCAGCAATACCTGGTTGGCTAAGGCTAAAAACTTCTTGTCTTCGAGAAGAGGAATACTGAGCAAGCAACATCAGGTCCTGCAAGGCTAAATACTAAAAGAAAGAAAAAAAAATACACATTATTTACATTTTTAAATCTCTAATAAAATTTTAATTTATGAATTGGGCGCACCATCATATAACCAAGGGAAAATCTGATGGACTTTTCCATGAAAGATGTATTTCAAAACCATAACCTGGGCCAGGGGTTTAGCTCAGCGGCACAAGTGCCTGCCTGGCAAACGCGAGGTTGTGAGCTCAATCCCCAGTACCAAAAAAACAAAAAACAAAACAAAAAAAGAACCCATAACCTTCCTTCCTAGACTTCTAGAGCTTTCCTATCTCCCCTCCACCCCAACCCACAGCAGGTTCCAGCTACACACAAGGAACTACAGAACTCTGTTTTTTCCTACCTTTGTGGTGGGAAACCTAAACCTCACTTCCTTCTAGAACTTTGCCAGGTCTCCCCATGCAAATACAGACTCACACAGCTCCTGACAGTGGTGCTTAACGTAATGTACTGCAAAGCCTGTTCACTGGTTTTGATCTGGTTCCACCCACTAAACTGGGAGACCCAGAAGAAAAAAGAGACCATATCCAAATGCAGTGTTTAACACTGGGGAGACACATATCTGTTCCTGTTTCACTGAAAACCTTCCTTTTTTCCCCTAGCAACCTCTTTACTCATCCTTCAAAATACCATCCCCTCGTGAAGCTTTCTTGTATTTGTCCTACTTGCCACAGTAACTTTTAATTATGTGCGTGCCTGCCTTTCCAAAAGGCTGTGCTATGTTTCATTGATCATTCTATACCACACAATTAACAGTGACAGAAACCTGCCCACTAAATAAAGATTTGATAGTAACCAAATGAGTAACTGATAGTTCTAAGTTTATCTAACAAATTAGTCACAACTGATATTTACAAGCAATTAGAACCTTAGTAATTCACTTTCTTATTTGTTTATAACATCTTTAGAACATAATTAAAACTCTGAGTTCTAAGCATATTCTTTTCATTCTTTTTAAAGTACTATGATCTTTTAACAGGATGACATACTGTACCTCTACTTTAAAATTTCAAGTTAAATTCAAATCAAAACAATATATTCTCACTTAGACTGATTTGTAGACTTACTGCAACTTCTTTAAACTCTTGATTATGACTTGTTTTAGGATCATTATCAGTAATTCATATTTAAAGAGTGCTCACTAAATATCTCCATCCTTCTAGTACTTTTGATCATAAAAGCCAAAAAATAACATGAATAGAAATATGTCTTGATTCAGGGATTAAAAAATCAACTATTTTTGCTTTGGTACCCTGAATGGTATACTTATAATTAGATAGCACTGTATTTTATGGTTGGAAGGATTTTTGTAACTTTTCTGAACACAGAATTAGATTGCTTAGCTGGGCATGATGTTACATACCTATAATCCCAACCACTTAGGAGATTAGGAGTTCAAGACCAGTCTGGGCAATACAGTGAGACTGCATTTCAAAAAAAAACATGCACTAGCTTTGATACACACAGCACAGTTTACACTTGCATTTTAGTCACTTGGAAAGACAACTGAAAAATAGCATTCGCAGGGTGATTTTTATAATACCAGTGCTAGAATATTTTATTTTTTTTTTTTTAGTACTAGAATATTGTAGGTCCTCAAAAAAATGTATATGAATTCTCAAATATTAAGTCTATTCTGTAAGGTAAGCTGGAGGCGATTGTGTAAAAGTACAAAATGTAAAGCTCTAATACCTTTATGATGAGGGGAGGATTACTGTTTAAAACTTTCGGGAGGCATTCATCTGACTCTTCTGCAAATGGTGGTTGAACTGGAAAGACATGTGCCTATCATGCACAATCAAACATAAAGAATGTAAAAATAATTATTTTCAAGATTGTTACATTCATTAAGTAACCAATAACTGATGTTATAAAGAGACAATACAAGGGCTGGGGATCTAGCTCAGTGGTCTAAGCGCCTGCCCAGCAAGTACAAGGTCATGAGTTCAATCCCTGGTGCCACAAAAAAATAAATAAATAAATAAAAATAAAGAGACAATACAACCAAATTAATACCTTCAGTACCCCTTGCAAAAACAGGTTAAAGTTATATAAACTCAAACACACTATCTTAACAAGATTACTATCCCTAATTCCAATAAACCAAATTTCTGAAATGAATACTTTCTGAAGCCACTGAAGAATACAAACATACTGAGATGGTAACATGAAAGAGAAATATGCATTTTCTAACAAAAATAATTAGATGATAAAAACAACACAATTTCCAACTTAAGATTTTTGTGGGAATTATCCAGCAGATCACTTCCATTTTCGAACTCATTTCTTCAGGAAAATTTTAAAACTTTCCTTCAAGAAGTAAATATTTTACAGCCATATATAGTTAAATATCTTAATAGTATCTATGTCAACTGCATGTAAAATTAATTTAAAATTCAGGTCCATTTGCAATGTACTTAATAAAGAAATGGAAACCTCCAGAAGAGAACTAGTTGGTATTAAAAAAAAAAAAAAAAAAGCATAGTTACTTTAATAACCATTCAGTTTAATATCCAAAAATTAAGTGAATACCAACACTTTCCTGGGAAAAAAAACACAAAGTAAAGGATGTGGACAGATGATATACCTCTAATAAAGTCTCAGAAGAGAAATGGAAATGCAACTTACTGAAATGATTTTGGAAATAACATGCTGATAAGTGCTCTATTAAAAGTAAATGTGTGCACACCAAAATTAGTATTAACAAAAGTATTAACAAAAATAGTCAATGCTCACCTCTGTGGAATAGATTTTGAAGAGTATCCATGAGATGTACCAAGTCATCAGGAGGAAGACACCACAGAGCCAGACATGGTAGAGTAATGAAAGATTCAAAAGGCCACTTATTGTGTCAAGGGGTCTATGAAACTGCCTGTGAAAACAGAAAGCACTGTTTAATCTCATGGGGAAAATGCAATCTAAGCACTTAATAATTTTGGGACTCCACACGGAGAAATCCTGTTTCTAAATAATAATGTTAGTGCTCTAGGTGAATGATTTGGGGATGACAATACACAATGTATGTACCATTGTTACCCTGACGTGCTTTAAAATTTTGTTGTAATTTTTTATGCTTTTTTTAACCTATGAATAAAATGGATTTGAAAAACAAATAGATAAATACATAAATAAATAGCATTAGATTCTTCTCCTTTTGTACCCTTATGAAGATCTTTCCCTAATACTTTATTAGGTACACAAGAATGATTAAGAGGAAATGTAGGCCTACACAGGTCCTACACTTTCATATGTTCCAAATCTCTATCATTCACTGTGGAGGAAGAATAAGCCAAGACTGTAAACCTAACTACTTAGGCTAGGTGAAAGCTTATTATTGTTGCTTTGTAGTTTAATACTCAAACATGCCAGGCATGGCGGTGCACATCTACCATTCCACCACTTGGGAACTTGAGGCAAGATGATTCCCCTGAGTCTGAGGCCAGCCGGGGTTACATAGCGAGTTCAAGACCAGCCTGAACAACATAGCAAGACCCTGTCTCAAAACAGCTAAAAAAGTTGGCTGTGGTGACACATGCCTGTAATCCCAGCACTTGGGAGGCTGAGGCAGGAGGTCTGCTGTGAGTTCAAGGCCAGCCTATGCTATAAAGTGAGTTCAAGGCCAGCCTGAACTGCATTGAGAAACCGTGTCTCAAAAAGACAAAAAAAAAAAAAAAAAAAAAAAAAAAAAAAAAAAAAAAAAAAAAAAAAAAAAAAAAAAAAAAAAAAAAAAAACACAAACAAACAAGAAAACATTCAACATGACCAGGACCTCTCCTGTACAATTTCAGCTTTATATATATATATATATATACTACCTCATTAAACAGTTCCATAGTGGTTAAAAGCATATGCTATTAATATAATGACCTAAATTCTTTTTTTTTTAGATGCATTTTCTTTTTTATTTTTGACCTGAATTTTTAAACAATTTAAGAAACTGTCAGAATGCTCAATGAAACTGAAAGTTGTGGTATCTTACCAAAACCTTGACTAGATCAATTAGCCTAGTCAACATTCTACAATCATACAATCAGCAATTGTGAAAGCTAGGCTGTAAATCTCTGATTAATAACTGTTACTATTATTAGGTAAATAACTCCACCAATTCTAACCTTGTTTTCCTCGTTCATATGATCATGGCATAAACTGTCACTCTACATAGTGAGCTCTAAGTCAGCCCAAATTACAGAGCTAGACACTGTCTCAAAAACAAAACAAAAGGTGTGGGAATTGAAATCCACACGCTATACATTAAATATTTACATTTTTAAAAGTTACTATAAAAAATACATTGCCACTAATTTCCTCACTTCAAACACACTTATCCCATCATTCTTGCCACTCTCTGAAGCAGTTCTGGAAGTCCTCTTTCATCAGTGTTTTTAGTTGCACTGTCAAGACTGCTTCAATGTCTTGAATCAATTCAAAACGTTTACCTTTCAGGGTCACTTTGATTTTGGGCAAATGCCAGAGCCAGAAGCCACATGCTATCAGATCCCCTGAAGAAGTGAACGAGGACACACAGCAATGTTTTCAGAAGCCTATCTTTCCACTGGATGACTCAGTAGCAGCATTC
The DNA here is from genome assembly GCA_004365215.1 of Cuniculus paca. NCBI lineage: Eukaryota > Metazoa > Chordata > Mammalia > Rodentia > Cuniculidae > Cuniculus > Cuniculus paca. The sequence continues at coordinate 5,636 of RJWT010036591.1, read as the reverse complement.
ATTGTATTCTCTATCACACCTTGTAGAGATACTCGTCAAAGACTTCCAAAAGTGCTTCAGAAAGTGACAAGAATGATGAGACAAGCATGTATGAAGCAAGGGGGTGGACTTTGAAGGGGATGGGCAGCAATGTGTCCCTTAGTGTAACACACTCTTTATAATTTAAACATTCACCATATATTTTGATTGCATCTCATACAGTTAATTACCCTAGTATCTCTTAAATACATATGTACATGCCAGAATTCCCACTCCCCAAAGCTGGTATGAGTAAATTTCATGTGTGACACAAAGTCTCATGGTAGAAAAACGAATCATTAAAAGTACACTGAGGGAAACTGACATTTATCAGGCAAATACAGATTAAACCCTTATCTATGTGCAAAGCCATGTTGAGTAACATTGGTAACCCCCGTGCTGCCAGAGGGCAATGAGCTACAAGCTTGCCACCTTGATCAATTTTGGTTACCTCACAGGAAAAATTAGAATAATATCACAACAGTGATACCACAGAATGAGCCAGGTATGGTGGTGCATGCCTGTAACCCTAGTGTTCTAGGAGACAGAGGCAAAAGGATTGCGAGCCTGAGCCTAGCCTGGGGAACTGAGCCAGACCCTAATTCTAAAAGGGGGCTGGAGTTGTAGCTCAGAGCCAAGGCTGTGGGTTCAAGCCCTAGTACTACAAAAACAAGACAAAACCACACAGAGACTGAAGGTTACTGAAGAGAAAAATGAAAGATACACGGTCCATGCATTTTGAAAAGTCCACTTTTATCCGATATAAAACTGACTGAACAGTAACAAAAAATATGGGCCATTACTGCCTAGTCCTGTGGAGAATCACTGCATTACAGAAGACAGGGACAACAGAGTTTTTATACATCTTTGAGATTTTATACTATGGAAACTGAATATTCAAAATAAATCTAACATTTTTTCTCTCAGAAAAATGTAAATAAATTTTCAAATAAATACTAAAAGGATCACCTTCTACCACTGTTACGGAGGTATAGTTAAAGCAAATGAAACAACTGATTATAGCAGCCAACCTTCAGGAGCTAAACAGGACAGGTGAGGAAATACATTATAGGATGGGCTAGATGAAGAAGCTGCAGAAGACCTAGCTCCAGGATAACGTTGGCTTCAGCTTGACTCCACAGCAGAGGTCCCAGAGCTCTTCTAAGCCACAGACAGCAGGGGAAGGGGCAGGTACCCTCTTCTCAGACTGACTACCTCCCTCTCTAGCTTTGTTTCTTCAATTTTTTAAAAAGAGATTTAAAGGCTAAACAAAGATCTAAAAAATTGCAAATATCTAACAAGATGGTGACAGAGTTAAAATCAAATTTTTTAACTATCACTTACTCATCTGTGTGAAGGTCCATAGCAGTACTAATCCAAGCTTTGGGAATATAACCTGAAGAGAAAAGTTTTCAAATTATGATCATGAAAAGCTAATAAAACATATCTTAATCATGCTTTAGACTATGAGGGCAAAGTAGACACCAAAAGTTCAGTCAAAATACAACACTGTTTGATTAGGAATGATAGGAAGAGAATAATTTCTGCATAGACAGCCCTTGCTTTGTGCAATTCTGATATATACATATTTCAGTTAGCATGATTTAGTTAAAAAAAAATCAGTACCCCCACAATTTAAATTTCAGTTATCGTGGTGACCGCTTAGAGTGCCACTACCTTTTTGGCACACAAATCAGCGTGCAGATAACAGGTATGCTCCATGATCTGCCACCACTCCCATCACCACTGGTGACACTGAGCAGTTCAGATACAGACAGTGAAGTGTGTCAGTCTGCTGCCTCCTGTCTCCCATGATAAATCCATAACATATCATGAAATGAACAGGGAAAAGAGGAAATTATCCTCAAAATATCAACCCACAGCAAAGAAAAGCAACAGTCCTGAGAGCTGTATCTAAAAGGAGTTACAGAAGAATGAATTGGCCATGGGAATGGTGACATGACTATGTCAGCCCAAACATACCACTCTTGGGCAAGAGCCAGGCCAGCTGCAGCAGCCTGACATACATTTCAGAAACACATTACTATCAAACTGATGATCATAAGAGCTACGCAGAAAAATGGACTCTATAAACTGCAAGTGCAAAAATGAACAAGTGGATGAGTTATACACAGTGAGAATTATTTATAATATCTATGGAAAAAAGTAGGATCAGAAAAAGTTCTAGTCTGAAAACAGCAGTTTTAGCCGGGCGTGGTGGCTCACGCCTGTAATCCCAGCACTCGAGGCTGAGACAGGCGGATTATTGTGAGTTGGAGACCAGCCTGGGCTACAAAGTGAGCTCAAGGCCAGCCTGAACGGCATAGTGAGACCCTGTCTCAAAAACACCAGGGCCGGGGATCTAGCTCAGCGGTCTAAGCGCTGCCTGGCAAGTGCAAGGTCGTGAGTTCAATCCCCAGTGCTGCCAAAAAAACAAACAAACAAACAAAAAAAAAACACAGCAGTTTTGAATGTTGAATCATTTATGTCATTATACATTGATGACATTAAATGTTTTCAACTTGTACCCTTCATGATGCTGAACAGTAAACTGAGCTTTTTGTGCCTAAAATTTATGTTGATAAACACTATAAAAATTTCTTTATGAATAGGATATTTTCATTATATTAGTATCAAATTACAAACTTGTAAATGGCCAAATGACACACAATATTGTTTTTAAAAGAATACAGTTTTTATTGTTCACTTTTTTTTTTTTGTCTTTTTGAGACAGGGTTTTACTACGCAGTTCAGGCTGGCCTTGAACTCACTTTGTATCCTAGGCTGGCCTCAAACTCACAGCAATTCTCCTGCCTCAGCCTCCCGGGTGCTGGGATTACAGGCGTGAGCCACCACGCCCGGCTTGTTCACCATTTTTAACTATGAAGTCCAGTAGTCTTAACCAACTTCACATTGTTGTGCAACAGATCTCCAGAAAATCTCCAGATTTTTCATCTTGCACAACTGAACAATTCTTTCACATCTTCTCAGCCCCCAGTAACCACCACTCTATTTGGAGTGTGACTATTTTAGATACCACACATAAACGGACTCATGCAGAATTTTTACTTTTGTGATTGGGTTATTTCAGTTAGCATAATGACCTCAAGAATGGGGCTGGAGATTTAGCTCAGCGGCTTAAGCACCTGACTGGCAAGCGCAAGGTCGTGAGTTCAATCCCCGGTACCAAAAAAAAAAAATAATAATAATGACCTCAAGATTTATCCATCTAATAGCACAAGACAAAATTTCCACTCTTTAAAAGGCTTAACAATATATAATTATGTATACTAGAGCTTGCTCCTCCACCCCAGTGCCTCATACATGCCAGGCAAGAAGTGTTCTATTCCTGACTACATCCCAGCCCTCATTACATGTATAATCACATTTCTTTGTTTTTTTTTCTTTTTTTTTTCCTGGCACTGGGGATTGAACTCAAGACCTCGCACTTGCCAGGCAGGCACTTACACCACAGAGGTAAAACCCGGCCCTTGTCTCTTTGAGACAGGGTCTCACTAAGTCATTCAGGCTGGCCTTGAGCTCACTTTGTAGCCCAGGCTGGTCTCGAACTCACAACTCTCCTCCTGCCTCCCAAGTGCTGGGATTACAGGCGAGCGAGCGCCACCAGGCCCAGCTAATCACATTTCTTTAACAATCTTTTCCATTAACTAAATGAGTACTCTTTGACAGTTTAAATAATGTATCAACTGGTCAAATATATATCTATAACAAACATAATAATGAATGACTTTGTATCTGAAATTTCTGAGTTCTGGGCTGATAAAACAGTACACTAAAAGGCAGAAAAATGTTGAAATTTTCATTAGTAAGTGTTTCCAATACATAATGACTACATTCATCCTGGGGAGTTGGTGCATCAAGATATAAAATACAATCAAAGAGGTAGATTATTCCAAAGGCAATAATCTCAATCCTTTTTATATCCCCTTCCCCTCCTCTCCCTCCCAAAAGTGGAAATTCTTACCAAGAAAATAATACACGATGCAGAAATTTCTAACCAGGAACAGTGATTCCATACAACTGTGCTTAACTATTAAGAGTAGAGATCTCCTAAAGCGTAAAAACTTATATTGCTGTAGGAAAAAAAAAAAAGTACACTAAATAACACATTTAAATCAGTCGACACATTCCACATCATACTAAAAAGCAAGCACTTAACTATAGCAGTCAAGATATAAAATATAATCACCGTACAAAGAGGTAGATTATTCCAAAGGCAAAAAAGCAACTATTTCAGGACCGGGATTTAGCTCAGTGGCACAGTGCCTGCCTGGTCCTGAGTTTGATTCCTGAAACTCCTCAAAAAAAAAAAAAAGCCCCAATTATTTCTGATGTTAAAATGGTTAATGTTTTTACATTATATAACCACCTCACTGGTAGATCAAAAATAAGAATTTTCAAAAAAGTTTAAAAAAAGAGCTGAGCATGGTTGCATACATCTGTAATCCCTGCACTCAGGAGGCCAAGGGCAAGATTACACCAAGTTTGAGAAGTTCAATGTCAGCCTGGGCTACATAATAAGACACTGTCTCAAAAAAACAAAAAACAAAAAGAAATTTAATGATATCAATCTATACTTGATACAAAGGACTATAGAGAAGGAAAAAATATAAAAACACCGTAACACAGAAGTCTGGCTTTATCCATGAAGGGATAGTCTTTCAACATGTCCAGTGAGGGCCTGAAACTACAGAATGAAATGAACCCTATGTATACTGGTTATGAATATATAATACACTATATACACATATGATAAGTAATATAATAAATTAGGCATGGTAACAAGTTAAGTAATAGAATAATTTTTATTATACTTTAACAAAAATTATTTTAAAGTTATGACTTACTTATTTTTGGAATTTTCTGTTTAACATTGTCAGATTGTGGCTGACCACAATAAAAATGTGAAAAGCAAAACCCTGGGTAACAGGAGACTACCATAGCAACAAAAGTGGCTAACATTCTTCAAGTGCTTACCCTGTACCCCGTACTGCTCCAAGCACATTTTATGCATTAAGGCTCTGAGGGAGAAATGGCACAGAGGAAGGGACTGTCCTCGAAGAAAGCTGTTTATACCATGGCAACTAGGAGCAGAGAAAGGAGCCGGGGAGGGAGACATGCCCTCTGAGGTCACACCCCCAGTGAGCTGTCACCTTCAACCAAACCCTACCTGTCACATCATTATTTAGCTAGAAATTCATCAGTGGATTAATCCATCAGCAAGCATAGCACCTTCATTATCTAACCACCATCTAAAAGCCCTGCCTCTGCCAGGTGTAGAGGTGTATAAGCGCATACCTATAACCCCAAGACTCCAAGAGGCTGAGCCAGGAGGATCACTGTGAGTTCAAAGTCATCCTAGGCTACATAGTAAACTCACGGTCGCCCTGAATTACACAATGAGACCCTAAATGCCCTGCCTCTAAGCACATGAAACGTTGGTGGGAAGGGGAATTTTTGACATAAATCAGAACATTTTGTCCCTAGCCCCCTAAAGACTCATGTGTGTTTTTATTTAGTCTCTTCAAGAGTTATCAAAGGCCTAGTAGTTTTAGCATTGTTGAAAAGTCTAGTCTAAAGCTTCGTCTGAGACTTAA
>RJWT010036590.1:0-13221 GCA_004365215.1 Cuniculus paca | reverse complement strand
AACATGATGGCTTTATGCCAAAATGAGCCTTATACTGCAATAAAATTCTGCTAGATTTTATAGTTTGAATCTATTGTATTGAGCCATAGAATTTTTCACGAGAAGCAATCAGTCTAGGTTACAGGAGCTTGGGCCATTTTTAAATAACATCAAGTTGTGCTTGTAAAGACTCTCAAGGATTTGAAGTTCTGGTATGTGTACGAATTTTCAAATGTGCCCAATATGTGATTTATATTGTTCCTACAGTTTTACCAGGTTACTAGTCACTCTCAGCGTGTTACTCTAAAGGGCTCTCGTTACAGTCTCTCTAGCTCATTGGTGGATAGAATCTCTTTTAGACATTGTAGTATCTAAACACACCATTAGACGGGAGCATACAAAACTATGGATGTTAGACTACTTACAAATTACGAAACCTTTGATTTCATGTAGCTGCACCTAATAACGTGTTGTGATTGTAGCCTGCCTTCCCTTCTAATATGTTTCTTCAAAACCCTAGTGTGTGAGATACTTTAAATTCTAAAAGTAAGTGCATTTTCTGCCACTCATTCTCCAAGATTTTTAAATGTTATGGTCACGAAATCTCACGCGTTAGAAGCACTTTTATAGACAATTCTAATGGTGTGTAGATCAGTCCTGATACAGCTAAACTTCTCCATGCATCCCAGATTAACACACTCCAGGGCGGAGTCTGCTCTTAGGCAGGGGACAATGGGAGGTAATTTTGAGGATTTGAAGATTAAACCTGTGGTCCTCAGGATCTTCTAGGCTTGTATGTGGTGTCCCTTCTCCAGGTTTTAGGAAAACACTTTCTCAAGTCTTGCCGAGTTTGCTAATACGTCAACAGAGTCCAGATCGTCCCTGCCATTACTGCTTATTTATTTACTTTTCTCTTGGGTAAAGGAACACGAATGCACAGGCTAGACGAATGCCAAGGCTCTCTGGGCTCAGCTCCATTCTATCTCTGCTGTTTTCCCTTCTTAAGCCAATAAACTCTTCTTTGGTGCTTTGATCATCCCCTGGGTAAATTATGGACACTTAACACACTTTTTTTATGTGCAAAAAAGGTCATAGTCATCCTCATACTATATCATGTAACTTGAGAAGGTTTGATGATCATAAATATAGTGGTAACAGTCATCCTACTGTGTCACACATAGAAATCCGAATTATTCCTCTTTGCCTTGGGGTTTACAGAAGAAAAACTGTGATGATCTGAGTGTCTGTAGTTTATTCAGCAGCTTCTTCTTACCACAGTTAATATGTGTTTTAGATTCAACACTGTCAGAGTTGTTTTAAGAAAACTCTTGTCAAATTTCATTATGTTTTTGCCATTTTAGTGACAATGTATATGTTAACGAGATGAATAACCTAGAAAGAACAGAGCAAAACAAATGAAAAACAACCAGACTGTCATTTATTAATACAAATTTATATAGTGGCATATGCTAGTGGAGAAATCATAAATTCATAACACATAAATTTATATTGGAAATACAAAAATTAGTTGAGGGTCAAGAAATCAGGTGAACAGCACCACAACAGTGTTCCTCAGTCTGTACAGGTGTGTAGTGTCCAAGAACAACAAATTCCTGCAGGAGACTGAGACTGAGTATCAGAAGACTGCGAACTCATTCCAACCCAATTTCCCACCCAACGAAAGGAACCCGCAGGAATCTCCTAAGAGGCCTGGGTAAAATCAAAAGGCAGCAAGGCAGAAAAATGGTGCTGACCATTATTTCTTTTAACCTTCACAGCTGGAGTACGATAGCAAGTAGCACTCCTGAGGGTTTTTGTCCTTCTAACCTGAAGGCGTGATACAAAAGTTAGTAACACACTCACGCACACGCACACACACACTAGGCATTAGTGAGCAAGTTAGAGAAACTGAAAGCAGAACCTTCACTGAAAGGTAATCTACATTAGTCATCAAACCATCTGATCCCTAAGATGAAGCATAAAATGTAAATGAAATGAACAATTCTACATTGAGCAGGTAAAACTCAGCTCCACATCCTTAACATTTTCTATTTCACAAGTGGGCATGCACTGGAGAAGCACTGGCATTCTGTAAAGTATATGCAGTGGGTGAAGAGCAGACAGGAAGGGAGCCAGAGTAGTGTGAAGGCTTTCCTTTCACACGTAGCTCACCATCTCCAGCTCTTTACTGGATGTTGACCTTGTCATTTCAGACCTGTTCAAGGAGCTGCAGAAGCACTCCCAGGTCTCAGTCACCGTTCCTGGGCTAGGTTCCTTTTGCTACCTGCCTGTCCTCCTCTCACACCACTGAGTGGGAGTGGGTGGGGTGCACAGGGAGAACACCTGAGCCAGTGGGGAAGTGCTGCTGTAAAGTGGAAGCACTCTGGCACTCATGATAATTAACAAGTCCCAAAGGCAAGTTGCTCTACAGATCACAGGTCCCTTGTCCAAGCAGCATTACCATTCACCTTGTTATAGAGAGGTTGTTACAGAGATTTGGTGCCCAGCAAAACAATGCTGTAGCCTTGAGATACCAGTTCTGAGTGTCCTGGGGCTCCCAGAGAAGCTCTGCCCTGAGCTGCCCAAGCTGGTCTGAAGTAGCACCTGACCAGTCAGGCATCTCTGGGCTCGTCCCACCATCTTCTGAACACTCTCCTCATCCCGGGATGTGAAGTCAGACTGTCCTCTGAATCTCCTCTTCCGGGTGCCAAGTTACAGTCCTAGCTCCTGCTAATGAATTATTACAACTTTTCTCTTCATTCCCCTTGAAAACCACAGTCAGAGTCATATCTGTGTAAAGTGGTGATTCTCTTCCCCATCAGAGAATATTTCATACTTCAAATAAAAGACGTAACTTTTTTCCTCTCCTTGCCCTTGTGATATTACCACCATAGGCTTTTGCCTCTTATTAAATTTATCCCTCTATCGCTGTACCATCCATAACGAAATTCATCCACTCACCCTACAGACATTCTGGGGAGCCTGTTATGCACAACGCACTGCTTCAGAACAAGGTGTGGCTCAAGCAGCCCCTGCTCACAAGGAGCGAGGAGTGCAGTGGAGATGCCTGAACCTTTTCATGGCTCACTCTTTCTAGCTTATAGGACCAAAGTGTGACCAGTTCGGAAGGTTCTCGAAGAGCTTAAGTCATTCTAGCAAATACTGCATGATGTGAATGCTGTTATTTGCTCAGTGATTATGGTGCACCACGCATCAGGGGGAGAATACATCTTTTACTCCTGATTCATGGAATTGTGCCTCCAGTTTAAAACACCGTGATATGCATGCATATGTTTTTGCCAATAAGGCAGAAATGAAAAAGAAACAAAGGCAAACCGTGTGCACATTACACACAGCACAAACAAGTGGATATTTGAATACTAAATTATTTTAAAGCCATATGTTTATGGCCTTATGTACTGATAAGTGCCCGAGCTACCAGAAAAGAAACCCCCACTCAAACAGAAATCTCCCAAATACTGAACCAGGGACAGTGCCTCCATCTGCGGTGCGACACACAGCAAGGAGGACCAATATTTACTGGTTATGTCTGACTTCACTCCAACCTGGGTTTTCTCTTATTTTGCTTTATTCAAATGCATCATTTACTTTCCTCAAACACTTAAATTAAAAAACCCACAGCCATCAAAGCACCTGGGCTTGTCTATTACCAGACCAGGAGAAGCCTGGGGCAGCAGGAAATTGAGGTTATTTTAGGCACATGGCACACAGAGGCCAGGCTGCAATGTTCCTGTTTAGCGACTCCCTTCCTCAGGGCAGGCCCTCCTTCCCCAGGTTTCAGTCCTCCCCCTTTGTAAGCACTTACAGGGAGGCACCTGAGTCCACAGCGTACTACAGTCCCTGGGTGGTAAGGGTTCTAGAAAAGCAAAGTAGACTTAGAGGCCATGCACATAGCCCATCAAATGGGAACAATGTGCAAATATTTCTGTTGTGCTGATTAGGAGAATTTTTAATGGAATCTGGGTGTCAGCAGTTTGCACTCTGTTATCTAGTTGTCCAGAAACAGCCTGAGTAGGAGAAAGTTAGGGGCAGGGGAGACAAATACCCCTGTACCCTACTCACTCTCTTGGAGATCTGCCATGATCCATTCCTAGTCCTCTGAACTGTGTCTGCTAACCTAATTGTCCAACACCTGTCCTAATATTAAACTCCTTGTTTCCTAAGATCAGCCTTATAGAGGAGCTCTTTGCAGCTGCTGAAACTATTAAAGGGATCCATGGAAATAACTACTCCAGTACTCTGGGGGGGGGGCGGTGTCTCAGTAGTTCCTTGCTTTGCGAGGTAGCTCAGTTGTGAGTTGATGCATGTGATGTGTGCTGTCAGCCACTCAAAGCTTTAGTTTTCCCTTTTTCATCTGCAAGATTATAAAAATACCAGCATTTCCCCCCATTTTATAAAAATGATTTTAGAAAAAAAATAACACATGGGTCTTCTCCATTAAACTTCCGTTCCATCTTGTAAATTGTTGTGGACTCTCACTTCCAGATTCAGTTTTTTCACTTTAGCACCTTTGAACGCATAGGCCCCCTCGGTGTCGCTCAGGATGTTGACATTCCTCACAGTGCAGTACTGTCTGTTCACGTTCTTCTCCACCCTGTCTGGGCTTCTCTTGGGCATGTCCACTTTGGTATTCAAAGGGTATTCCTCCAGAATGTCCTCTGCGGGCTGCTTCTTCCTCTGTTTCTGGCATTTCCTGGTGATGAAACAAGCCACCAAAAATACCAGAAGGAGAAGCATGATAGCAGCCAATGCGCTGCCAACAGATGCACTCGTTTGGGACAGAGAGGCAGCTATGATCGGCTCTTGCATCTCCAGATTCAGGGACTTCATATTGGTGCCGTTTTTTACTTGGTCCCCTTCATTGTCATAGATCAGGGAATCATCAAGTGTCAGCCGGCCACTGGGGTCTACCAGGTCCCTTGGACGGCGCCTCAGCAGGGATGTGAGAGAACGCTGAACCCGGGGCCCCGAGATGGTGTCAGGGCCAATGATGTAGATCACCTGGAGATACCACTGGTGTCCTGCTTCCACCTGCAGGAGGAGGGAGACAGGGAGACACAGTGCAACTGCTGTTGCTGCTAGAGACCAATTCAAGAAAGGAAATGTGAGGGTCAGTCCCACCGTATGCCTCAATGGAAAAATGGCTGAGGTCTTGTAACACAGAGTGAAGCAAGCCACACATTTTGGGTTTTATTTTATTTCCAAATTGGGGTGACTCACACTCTTCTCTGTTTTCCTATCTATGTATGAAATAGCATAAGCATTTATTTTTCATGGTCCCTGGAAATAAGTGAATGCTTATGATTTGTTGATCCTTATTAAGAGTAGTATTAATAGTAGTATTAGTCACACTTATTCCCAGTGAGCTCAATTGTTTCTTATGTTGATTTGGTATTTCTTGATGAACTTCAGCTAAAATGGAGTCATTCAACAAATATTCACTTAACATCTGCTCTGCATGTCATACATAGAGTCTTGACAAAAACTGGCCAAATCTCAATACTTCTTGGATCCTCCTCTAAGAGGTTAGATCGTGATGTATTTTATTTCTCTCTCATCTTCTCCCCCTGAAATTCTCCATGGCTTTAAAATAACTTCTGAAGAGTAACAATAGTTCTGAAAGCCAAAGTCACGGATTACTACTTAGAGACAGAGAAAAAAGTAAAATTTGATCTTGGAAGTTTATGATCGGTGCTGGAACTTAGGGTATTTTTGCTTGTCTAATACTACAATTTTAGCTATTTTAAATAACTGTAGCATATTTGTCATCTTGTTTATTATTTTCCATATGCCAATGGAGATCATGGCTTAGTATAGAGCCAAAAAGTAGACAATTTCACAGAACTCAGGAAAAATTAAGAGTATCTTATATACCCCCAGTGCACACAAAGACAGGGATCACATGCAAATTAAAGAATTTTCTCATTGCTTTGGTTTACTGGGGGAGAGATGGTGAAAGTCTTAGGCGAATGATAATCTTAAAAACAACAAAAAAGGACCTGCCAACAAGAATGTTACGTATAAAAACACACTTGACTTTTCTCAAGATACGATGCAATTCTTTTTTCTCCAGCTTTAAAGTACACTTAGTTCTAAGCTTCTACTTTTTGTCCCAAACTCACCTTATAGAGAGCATCTACTTTCAGAGTAAATCCATCCATGCCTGGCATGCTACTGACCACGTGGAAATCAGGCAATTCAGAAGCAAAGTGGGCCTCAAATGGCACGTCATGGAAGTATTTATCAGTGACCTCTGGCTGACTGCGGTCCTAGTATTTCCAAAAAAAAAAGAAACAGAGGATTTAGAAAGACAGAACCACAGTATTGGTAGGGGTGGTCACTGGGAGGAGAAAAGCAGTCTCCACGCCTGATTTGGGTTGGGTCGGGGGAGAAATCCTCCTTCTTCAGTCAGTGTTGTCTGTGAGCGCCCACTGTCTTATTTAAAGTGGACTCTATAGGATGCTGTGGCCTCCTACACAGAGAGGGGATGTCCTGGTCCAATAATTCTCAAGCCACTGGTCTCAGGACCCTTAATGTACCTAAAAATCAAGGTGCCTTTATGTACCTAAAAATCAAAAAGCTTTTGTTTGCGTCATTTATATCTATCAATATTTACTATGCTAAAAATTAAACCTGAAAAATAAAAACGATACTCGTGTTAATTTATTTTAAAATGATGATGAAAAATTCATTACATGTTGACCTAAGTAAGATTTGTTTTACTGAAAATACCTATATCTACTGAAAATACCTATGAGAGCTGGTATTGTTTTATGATTTTGTGAATTACTGAAGAAGAACGAGGATTCTTCTAACTGCTTCTGGGTTTAATCAACAGTGATATATTCAAATCTGGTCTCAGACAGCTGTGTAGTTGGAAGGAAGGAACGTGTTTATAGTTTTTTTCAGATAATTGTGGCTATTTTAATATATGAAATCGATGTGGAATCTGAAATTCTATCAAACAGTCCATGCCTCTCCATGGCGAGGAAACAGGGATGCAAAAGCAGGTCTCATAGTCCTATGAAAGCATTTGTGACCCGGATGAGGGTCAGGGACACACTTTGAGAAATAATGGCATAGTTTCCTCTTCCTAGAACATCAGTCACAGTGTGTCTTCTTACCCACCATAGCCATCACATTTGGTATTGTGTACTAGTATTTAGCTGACCACAGAGCAAAATCAAAACAGAACAATACATATGGAAAAAAGCAGGACCCTTTCAGCAGAATTGGGCTGTGGACCTCCCCTTGGGCATCTGGTCCCAGGACCAGCTGGGAGCTCACCAGCAGCAGGAATCTATGCTTCAGGTGCTTGTTGGGCTGAATGCACCCATACTGTGGTCCTTCATTGTAGATTGTCCCTGTAGGATCAAAGAAAGGCACGTAGCCATCCTTGCCAGTACAAAGATAGACTTTCTCCAGCTGGAGTTTGTACGCAGAGTTAAGGTTTTGTTCTGGATTCCAAAGTACTCGGCCATAAAGGATTTGACCTGAAGATATGGAAAGACATTAATTAGGTCAGACTTTAAGATTAAAGAAAAAGAACTGCCAAGGCTAGACAGGATTTAACACCCTTGATTAGAGCCCAAAGTACCTTTATATGCAGAGTCTATGATTCCAATACGTATTGCTTCTTAATTTCAATAAGCAGGACTTAGGCACTAAAGATGTGCCATGCCCTTGGCTATGCATCGGGGACATGGAGGTGAGATGCAGTTGGGAGGAGGTAATAAAAGCAAAGTAACTGATAGAAACAGTTAACATGTGTCAAACTTGCTGTAACTCTTACCCAGCACTAACAATGTTACAGATGAAGAAACTGAGGCATGAAGTGATTAGTGACTTGATGAAATCACTAACTTGGCAAGTGGTGGAGGTACAATTCAGAGTCAAGGTACTTGGGCTTCACGTCACTAGAAAGCCCTATGCCACAGTGAAAGAAGGTACATCATGGCATCATGGAAAATGGGCACAAAAGAAAGCACAGAAATTGGCCTGGGGAGAGGTATGGCAGGTTTAAGGATAGATGACATTTGAGCAGTATGGGGTGGGAAGGTGAGAGCATGGTGGGCAAAAGAAAGTCCATGTGCAAAATAATGAATGCAGGATGGTCATGAGGCCTGCTGTGGGCATCTGACCTATTGTGGCACCAAGTTCTTTTATCTACACTGTTTTATTTAATCCTCTAAAGAATCCAAGAGAAGCTGGGCATGGTGGCACACTCCTGTAATCCCAGCACTCAGGAGGCTGAGGCAGGAGGATCACTGTGAGTTTGAGACCAGCCTGGACTACAAAGTGAGCCCAAGGCCAGCCTGAATGTTATAGGGAGGCCCAGTCTCAAAAAGACAAGGGCCAGGGATTTAGCTCAGTGGTGTATGTGCCTACCTGGAAAGCATGAGGTCATGAGTTCAATCCCTGGTACTGGGGAAAAAAAAAAAAGAATCCAAGAGATAGGCTCCATTATTATTCCCCCATTGTAAGTAACTTCTCCAGAGTTACATGCCAATGATGGGGGGAAGGAGGATTTCAGCACAATATCTATCTGACTCCAAATGTTTATCCAAAACACCAAAACACTTCCTCTGTGTGTGTGTGTGTGTGTGTGTGTGTGTGTGTGTGGCAGGGCATGGAATCCAGGGGCTCATGCATGCTCAGCATGTGCTCTGCCTCTGAGCCACATCCCCCAGCCCCTTGAGTACTTTTAAGATGAAAGAAGCGACTCAGTATAAGATTAAAGAAAGAAAGAGGCAGAAGGGTTACTTGAGTGAGGAAAGGCAGACAGTTGATAAATTCATTTATTCCTTCAGCAAGTATTTGTTGAGCACCTGGGGATGGTGCTTCAGTGTGTAAATTTGATATCTGGTCACAGTCACTCTTCTCACGAACTTAATGGCTTAGATAGGCCATGAAGAAATGCATAATAATAATAATATATTGCATCAGATAATATTTTTAAAATGTGATGAGAACTGTATATAATGGACAACATTCTGCAAAAGTGAAAAACATAGAAGCCTGTATATGCTTGTCCAGGTGAGCCCTTCAGTAGTGATCTGAAGAGCAGGGAAGACAGCAAGCCTTTGGGAAAGCCCAAGGAAACACATTTAATGGTGCAAGAGGGTGAGGTCCCATTTTTAGCAGACATATGTATGGCCAGCATCCTGTGAGACTGGGAACACTGGGGAGGAACTGAGAGCTAAAGCAACTTTAACACAGCTACACTGTGTTAGAGCTGAACTGGAAATGCCATCCTTTCTCCACCTAGAAAAGTGATGGTGAATCTTTTTTTTTTTTTTTTTTGCAGCACCAGGGATCGAACTCGTGACCTTGCACTTGCCAGGCAGGCATTTAGGCCCCTGAGCTAAATCTCCAGCCCAGATGGTGAATCTTTTAAAGTCAAGTGCCCCAACTGCAACCCAAAATCCATTTATTTATCCCAAAGTACCAGCACTGCAATTAAACCTGCATACTGAGGTTTTAGTTTTAGAAAATAAACTACTCATACATTAACGTTTTTTGTCTTAAAAGAAAAACAAGTGACACGTGTGCCATAGGTTCGCCACCACTGACCCAGGCCATTGTTTTTCCATGGCATACTATGCTGTCAACCATGATGGTACCAGGAATGTGGTGCTATTTCATAACAGAATATGTGCCCGTTCCTTGATTCAGCCTTAGCCCTGTGTATCTGGTCTGGGGAGCTTTCGCTGCGGAGCTGCGTGAGGGCTGAGGAGTGAGCAGAGATGGCAGTCCTGTGACCGATTAGAGAGGGTCTCATGGCCAGGTAAGGACTCATTCTGCAGGTGGAGGAAGCAACTCACCCTTTGAAAAGGCTCCTTTGTAATCCATTTCTGCCAGAGACATATCGGACGTGTTGGGATCCATTAGGAACACCTTCTCATTGTTGTAGAGCTGGAATTCGGTATTGAGTGAGTACACCATGGGCACAGGGCGGTTGGTCTGCTGGAATGCGATGGGTATCAGGAATCTAATGCAAGAGAAATGAAGGCTACTTCAGAGTAGGCTCACCTTGCACACGTCAATGAGCTGGCCTCGCTTCTCAGGACTATGCACACAGCTTTGTGGTCAGCACAAGATACTTATTAAATAAAGAGCTAGATGTGGTAGGGCCCACCTGTAATATTATCCCTGCACTCAGGAGGCTGAAGCAGGAGTATCATGAGTATGAGGCCAGCCTGGGTTACACAGTAAGTTTAAAGCTGGACTCCATAGTGAGACCTTGTCTCAAGAAAATAGATACATGTGGAAGAGAGACTTTATTTGACCTTTCGGGAGCTGGAAAAAAAACCAAGAAACAAAACTGAGTGAGTCCTTGGAACTCTTTGGCACTCTTAGCTTTTTTCACTCTTTCATTCTGAGAGCCCCTCCAAAGTTGTTCTTTGTTTGCAGAAGAGCTCCTTGCCATAATACCCCAGGTCGATTTCTTGCCAGATCCAAATGCTCTGTGCATCTGACTCTTCTAACCTGACCAATACTTATTTTATGTCACATTTTTCAGGACATTGCTAAGAGATTCTGTCTTGCTCTGCCCCTTCCTCTTCATTCCCACCGCTTCCTCAGTCTGGTTTCTGCTTCCTCTGGCAGGTAAGGGCTCTTCAAAGCTCACTCCTGTGGCCCCCACTGTTTTCCCTGGGTAAATGAGTGCATGCACCATCTCAAATGTAAGGAGGCCACGTTTAACTCTCTAGTCTCACTATTCTTCTGAGTCAGAAACACTTCTCTGTTGCCAACTGATCACTGGACTCAAAACTGGCTGTCTCGAAGACACTTCAAACTCAGCGTGCTTTACTCACAAACTTGAGCTTCTTTCTCCTGTTTGGATCCCAGTGAGGACCCACACACAAGGTGTCACCCCCGACTGGCCCCCCTGTAGTTACTGTTACTGCCTTCTAATCAAACTAGTGTCATTATTTATTTATTTATTTATTCAGTGGCACCAGGGATTGAACTCACGCCCTCACACTTGCCAGGCAGGCACTTAGGCCACTGAGCTAGATCCCCGGCCCTTGACTTTGAGAGACAGTCTCACTGTGCTGTTCAGGCTGGCCTTGAGCTCACTTTGTAGCCCAGGCTGGTCTCAAACTCACAACGATCCTCCAGTCTCAGCCTCCTGAGTGCTGGGATTGCAGGCATGAGCCACCACACCCGGCTCTAGTGTAAATTTTTAAAAACTTAATTTGCTTAAGATTTTTCAGTAGTTCTCTGTAACATTTAGGGTGCAGAGCAACATTTTTTTTTTAAGCTGACTTCTGAACCCTTTGCCTATTTCTCCCAGCCTCATCTCCTGTACTATTTTTCTCCTCCTTGTTGGGATTAGTCGTTTCTGAGCTTCTTCTTGTCTATCGAGTGATCACCATGGCCTCATGACTCAGTTTTTAAAATATATAAAAAAAATTTTATGAGTCCCTGTTTGCAGTACATAATGCTGAAGTTCCTGTGAGGAGTTGGTACGTGCATGTAACACATCTGCATTCTCTTTTATCCCCTTTCCCTCCTCCTTTCTCCCTCCCACCATCTCTTGATCTTTCAATTTGAGGAAGATCTCTCTACTTCCTTTTTGTTCTTTGTTAATATTTTGGGCTTCTCATATAAGAGAAACCATATGATACCCAGGTTTGCGTGTGTGATTTATTTCACTTAACCTTATTCCATGAATAGTCAGTAAACAGCTGCTACACAACAGACTCTACACCAGCACAGAGAACTCATCTGGGGACAAGACAGAAAAATAATGCCCTTAGGAAGTTAGGTTCTAATGAAGAGACAATAAAACCAGTTAAAAATAGTATACTAGGCTAGAAAGTTAACAGGTGATAAGGAAAAAAAATCAGGAGAAAAGCGGGATGGAAGAGGTTCAGCTGGAAATCCTAAATAACATGGTCATGGGTTAGGGCAGCCATTATCGAAAATGCCAAGGTAGTTCCTTAAAAATTAAACATAGAATTGTCACATGACCATATGCATCCAAAGGAGACGGACTTTGCGCTTCACAGAGGTATCTGCACACAATGTTTGTGGTAGCACTGTTCACAGTAGCAAAGATGTGGAAACAACTGAAGAGACCATCGTCACTTGAATGGAGGGACAGATAAAAATGTGACATGCAGTATATACTCAGTGGAATACTATTCAACACTAAAAAATGATGCTGCAATTCACCACCACATGGATGAACCTGGAAGACATTATCTACATGAAACAAACCAGACACAGAAAGACACAGAAAGAAAAACACTGCATGATCACACTTACGCATGAAATCTAAAACAAAAGCACAGAAACAAAGAGAACACTGGTAACCAAGGGCAGACAGGAAAGGGACATGGTGAGGTGTCAGCCAAAGGATACAAAGTTGCAGTGATACAGGGTGTGTACATAAAGCATCATGACCATAGTTAGTACTATAGTATGGTATATTGAAATTTACTTAGGTTTCAAGTGCTCTTGTCACCAAAAATGTAACTGTGAGGAGATAAACATATTTATTTGCTTGACTGTAGTCATTATTTCACTATATATACGAATATCAAAGCATCAGGTTGTATGTACAGCTTAAATACATGTGATAAAAATAAAGGAAGGAGGGAAGAAATTTCTCCGCTCTGCTGGAGCATGAAAACAACCACAGGCAATGCTGAACCAATGTGTGTGACTTATCCCAAAGTAAAATTTATCTACAGAAGCAGGAAGAGCATGGGGTTGTCCTCCGAACTCAAGCTTGCTGATCTCTGGTCTGGAAGGCCGGCCTAGGAAGCTGTGTGGTGGAGAAAGACCCACTACCTTTGAGCCTGTTTAGTCTGAGAGGCTGAGCAGTCAGTCTGATGCACAAGTGTCAGGTTAAGAAGGGAGCCTGGGGTGGGGCTGCTCACTTGCTCTCACAGCCTCAAGAAGGGAGGACACAGGAAACTACCAAAGCAAGTGAGAAGGGATAGAGGAGAGCCAGGTCCTCGAGGCGTTCCAAATGCAAAGACTATGGAAAAAAGAAGGAGCCTGCAAAGAAACAGAGGAAGAGCCAGGGAGGTGAGAGAGAAACCTGCAGCCGAGTGCAGTCAGGGTTTCAAGGGGAAGAGGTGGGCCAACTGTTAGAGTGGCTCACTGGGTCAGAAAGGATACTGAGGTTTGGCCCAAGGAGCTAGTGATGTGCAGTTGCTGTTGATCCCAACAAGGCCAAGCTGGGTTGAATCGTGGCAGCAGAAG
>RJWT010036589.1:0-13232 GCA_004365215.1 Cuniculus paca | reverse complement strand
GCAATTTCCATGCGAAACGTGCAATTTGAGTTCATCGAGTCTGCCATTTACTTTGTTTTTCTCAACTGTCCACCACCCCCGGGCAGTTCATGAAGAAATCTCTCCTTTGGGCAGAGGGATCCAGGCTTTCAAGGGTTTTGACTTCAGTTCTTTTCTGCTGTTGTATTCAGTAGGCTGCAGGGGCAAACTCGGAGGTGTTTACCAAGCACCTGGAACATGGGGTGAATAACAGATGCTCAGAAAATTCTCAGTTCTCACTGGGACTGGGACTGTGCCTGTGTCCCCAGAACCTAAAACAGGACCACTTATCTTGTAGGAGCTCAAGGAAGATGGTTTTTGAAAGAATGCATGAGTGAGTATTACAGTGGAAATTTGAGCTTTGTCAACCAGAAAGTGTGATCTGGGCTTCACTCCCTAGATTTCTCTAAAGAAATCAATGATATTTCCCATTTCTACTCATATTCAACAGCAAGATTCTGTGAGAAGACTGTGTAGGGTTTCTTTTTTTATTGTTTTAAATTTTTTTTTTGTCTTTTTGAGACAGGGTCTTACTATGTAGTTCAAGCTGGCCTTGAACTCACTTTGTAGCCCAGGCTTGCCTTGAACTCACATCGATCCTCCCGCCTCAGCCTCCAGAGTGCTGGAATTAAATTTTTTCTTGATACATTTTATGTACACAAAATGGTGACATTCATCATAGGGAACTTGTACCTGTACATGGTATGTCTTGCTTCTTTTTTTTAAACCCCATTCCCTTTCCCTCCTTCCAACCCCATTCCCTTCCTGATTTACAAAAGCTTCCCCCATCTATTCTCTTTTATTTTTCTTGTCCCTTCCTTCCCCTCCCCTTCCCTCATTTCCCTTCCCATTTGAATATTTTCTTCCTATTTTACAATATTTATTATATATTTCAGTCCTTATTTACACTTTTGGTTTCTCACACCAGAGAACAATGCAGTATTTACACATGTGTGTTCGATTTATTTCACTTAACAAGTGTTTCAAGGTGCCTCCATTTAGCTAGAAGTGTTTCAGGAGTGTCCTTCTTTGTGGCAGAGTAGTACTCCATTGTATAAAAACCTCCCACATCTTCTTTATCCATTCATTGGTTGATGGGCATTTAGGCTATTTCCTATATTTAACTATTACAGACTGTGTTGCCTTAAACATGGGTATGCATATATCACTGTACTTTGATGCTTTTAATTCTCTCAGGAAGATACCAAGGAGGGAAACAGCTGGGTCAGATGGAACTTCTAGCTTTAGTTTTTTGAGAAATTGCCATACTGATTTCCACAGTGCTGGCTCCAGTCCACACTCCCACCAACAGTGAAGAAGGGTTCTGCTTTCCCTGTAGTCAAGTCAGCATTTGATACTGGTTGATTTTTTGATAGTAGCCATTCTTTCTGAAGTGAGATGGAATCTCAACCTTGTTTTACTTTACATTGCTTGAATGACCAATGTCAAACATTTTTTCATATATTTATTTGGCATTTCTACTTCTGAAAAGTGTGCATTCATCTCAGATGCCCATTTTTGAACTAGGTCTTTAAATTTGAGGGTTTGATTTTTTTGAGTGCTGTATATGTTCTTGATAGTAATTCTTTGTCTGAGGAACAGCTGGGTTTCCAACTTTGTGGGTTTCCTCTTCACTCTGTGGGTGGTTTCTCTTACTGTGCAAAGGCTTTTTAATAAGATGAGATCCCAGTTGTTGATTCTTTCTGATATTTTCTATGCAATTGGGGTTTTGTTCATAGTCTTTACCTACACCAATGTCTTCAAGGTTTCTACCTATTCTGTCTTTGAGCAGATTTAGTGTTTCTGTTTTAATATTTAGATATTTCATCCACTTTGATTTTAGTTTAGTGCATGGTGAAAGATACACATCTAGTTTTAATCTTCAGCATATGGAAAGCCAGTTTTTCCTAGCACCATTTATTGGAGAGCCTAGCTTTCTTCCAGTTAATGTGTTTGGCTGCTTTGTCAATGATAAGGTGGCTGAGTGTGTTTAGAGATGTTTTTACATTTTCTAATCTGTTCTGCTGATCCTCAGGTCTGTTTGGTTGCCAGTACCATGCTGTTTTTATCACAGTAGCTTTGTAGTATAATTTCAAGTCAGGGATTGTGATGCCCCCTCCCTTACCTTTATTGTCCAGAGTTGTTTTTGCTATTCTAGCTGTGTTCTGGTTCCAAATGAATTTTAGGATTGTTTTATCTAATTTAGTGAATATGCTATTGATATTTTGATTAGGATTGAATCAAATATATGTAACAATTCAGGAAGTATGGCCATTTTTACCATATTGGTTTTTTCTATCCAAAAACAAGGGTTATCTAACCTTATCAAAAAAAAAGAAAAAGAAAGAAAAGACTCAAATCCAGCAATTAGAAATGAAAAGGGTGAAATCACAACAGATACAGCAGAAATCCAGAAAATCATCTATACCTACTTGCATTCTAATAAGATGGAAAATGGAGATGAAATAGACAGATTCCTAGATACATACGAATTACCAAAGCTGAATCAAGAAGATATAAAAATTCTTAATGAATCAATATCAATCAATGAAATCAAAGATATAATTAAAAATCTACCAACTAAGAAAAACCCAGATTTTCATGAATTCACTACTGAATTCTATAAGAAATTTAGTGAAGACCTAATACCACTACTTCCCAAACTCTTCAGTGAAACTGAAAGGGAAGAAATACTCCAAAATCCATTCCTGCAAGTAGTCATTACCCTGATACCAAAACCAGAGAAGGACTCAAGAAAGAGAACTACAGGTCAATCTCTCTAATGGACATAGATGCAAAAATCCTCAATAAGATACTGGCAAACAGAATGCAGCAAATCATCAAGAAGATTATACACCATGATCAAGTGGAATTCATCCCAGTGATGCAGGAATAGTTCAACATATGGAAATCAATAAATGTAATACAATGTATTAACAGAGCCAAGGACAAAAACCATATGGTCATCTCAATAGATGCAGAAAAAGCTTTTGACAAAGTCCATTATCCAATCATGATAAAAAAAACTTTACAGAAAACTGGAATAGATGGTCTCTATCTCAATCTGATAAATGCCGACTATGACAAACCAACAGCCAATATCATACTAAATGGACAAAAAACTGGAAGCTTTCACTCTAAAATCAGGTACAAGACAAGAATGTCCACCACTAACACTATTATTCAACATGGTTCTGGTGGGCCAGGGATTTAGCTCAGTGGTGTATGCACCTGCCAACATAGTTCTGGAAACTTTAGCCAGAGCAATACATATGAATTACCAAAGCTGAATCAAGAAGATATAAACAAGAGAAAGAAATAAAGGAAGAAATAAAGGAAGAAATAAAGGAATAATAAAGAAGGAAGAAATAAAAGGAATAATGATAGGAAAAGAAGAAATTAAATTATCATTTTTTGTGAATGACATGATACTCTATATTGAAGAGCCCAAAAATTCTACCAAAAGCTTTCTAGATTTAATAAGTAATAGATTTAATGTAGCTGGATACAAAGTCAACATTCAAAATTCAATAGTCTTCCTGCACATAAATAATAAATTCACTGGGAGAGAAATTAGGGCAATAACACCTTTAACAATAGCATTGAAAAAAATGAATACCTAACAAAGGAAATGAAAGACCTCTACATTGAAAACTATGGTAAACTATAGTACTCTGAAAAAAGAGATTGAAGAAGATGTCAGAAAAATGGAAAGATATCCCTTGCTTTTGGGTGGGAAGAACCAATATAGTGAACATGACCATACTTCTGAAACTGTTATACAGATTTAATGCAATTCCAATAATAGCATAGCTCACAGAATTAGAGAAGACAATCCTAAAATTCATTTGTAACTAGAAGAGACCTAGAATGGCAAAAGCAATTCTGGTCCACAAAAGCAAATCAGGGAACATCACAATCCCAGACTTGACATTATATTACAAAGCTACTGTGATAAAAACAGCATGGTACTGGTAAAAAAAAACTAACAAAACAAACAAACAACAACAACAACAAAACAAAAACAGAAACAAAAACAAACAGACTTAAGGACCAGTGGAACAGATCAGAAGAAACTTTAGACATACTTAGTCATCTTATCTTCAGCAAAGGGGTAAAACACATTCACTGGAAGAAAAATAGCCTCTTTAATACATGGTACTTGGAAAACTCACTTTGCACATGCCAAAGATTAAAATTGGATCCATATCTTTCACCATGCACTAAACTAAATTCAAAATAACTAAAGATCTAAATGTCAAAACAGAAATATTAAATCTGCTGGAAGATAGAATTGGTAGAACTCTTGAAGACATTGGTGTAGGCAAAGACTTTATGAACAAACCCCAAATGCACAGCAATTGTCACAGAGAATTAACAACTGGGATCTCACCCTACTGAAAAGCTTTTGCACAGCAAAAGAAACCACCAACAGAGTAAGGCAACCCACGAAGTTGGAAAAATTTTTTCCAGCTGTTCCTCAGTCAAAGGATTACTATTGAGAACATATAAAGAACTAAAAAAAAAAATCCTGAAATTTAAAGACCCAATCCCGCCGGGCGTGGTGGCTCACGCCTTTAATCCCAGCACTTGGGAGGCTGAGACAGGCGGATCGTTGTGAGTTCGAGACCAGCCTGGGCTAGAAAGTGAGCTCAAGGCCAGCCTGAACGGCATAGTGAGACCCTGTCTCAAAAACAGGGCTGGGGATCTAGCTCAGTGGTCTAAGTGCCTGCCCGGCAAGCTCAAGGTCGTGAGTTCAATCCCTGGTGCCCCCCCCAAAATAAATAAATAAAGACCCAATCCAAAAATGGGCATTTGAGATGAGTACACACTTCTCAGATGAAGAAGTACACACAGCAAATAAATATATGAAAAAATGTTCAATATTGCTGGTCATGCAAATTAAAACAACAGTGAGATTGTGTCTCACCCCAGAAAAAATGGCTACTATCAAGAAATTAACCAATGTCAAATGCTGACTTGTGGGGAAAAAGGGTCCCTTCTTCACTCTTTGTGGGAGTGCAACCACTGTGGAAATTAATATGGCAAGTCCTCAAAAGACTAGGACTAGTGTTGCGGATATAGCTCAGTATCAGAGTGCTGGTTTGACAAGTACAAGATCATGAGTTTGATTCTCAGTATAAAAGAAAAACCAAAACCAAAATCTAAACCAACCAACCAACCAACCAACCAACAAACACCAACCAGGACCAGAGGTTCCATTTGACCCAGCATTTCCACTCCTCAGTATCTTCCCAAAGAATTAAAAGCATCATACCACAGCAATATATGCACACCTACGTTTTTAATGGCACAGTTTGTAATAGCCAAATCTTAGAAACAACCCAAGTGCCCATCAACTGATGAATGCATAAAAATTGTTTTTTTTCAGTGGAATACAACTCTGCCGTTAAGAAGAATATGCTCGAACTGGGCGCAGTGGTGCGTGCCTGTAATTCCAGCACTTGGGAGGCTGAGGTAAGAGGACCATTGCAAGTTCAGCACCAGCCTGGGCTACAAAGTGAGCTCCAGGCCAACCTGAACTGCATAGCCAGACCTTGTCTCAAAGAGACAGAAAAAAACAAAACAACAAAAAACCCCCCCAAAAAAACGGATATGCTCAAGACTTTTCTAGGAAAATGGATGCACCTTAGTCCATACTTTTGTGTGTGTTTTTTTGGTTCCAGGAATCAAACTCAGGACCTCACGCTTGCTGTACCACTGAGCTATATCCTCAGCCCCACGGTCCATACTCTTAAAGGAAAGAAATCAGACACACACATGTAAATCCCACATTGTTTCTCTGGTGTGAGAAACCAAAAGGGGTAAATAAGGACAAAAATAAGCATTGTGAAATAGGAAGCAAATGTTCAAAAGAAGAGAGGAGGGAGAAAGGAAAGAAGGGAAAAGTAAAAAAAAAATGAGAAAAGAAGGAAAACATGGAAACAAAGCTTTTGTAAAAGGGGAGGAGGGGTTGAAGGGATGGTAGGGCAATGGGAAAAACAAGTTACATCATGTATAGGTACGAATTCTCTATGATGAATGTGTTCATTATGTGTATCTAAAATGTACCAATAAAATTTGATTTAAAAAAAGAGAACAAGTGTTATCTTTCCATTTTCTAATATCCTCTTTGATCTCTTTTTTTTTTAGAGTACTGTAGTTTCAATGTGAAGGTCTTTTACTTCCTTCATTAGATTGATTCCTAGGTCTTTACTTTTTTGAATACTATTATGAAAGGTGTGGTTTCCCTAATTTCTCTCTCAGTGAGTTTGTTTGTTTTGTACAGAGAAACTATTGATTTTTGAGTGTTGACTTTGTAGCTATGCTAATGAATTTGGTTATTAAATCTAGAAGTACTTTTGAGTCTTCTATGTAGAATATCATGCTGTCTGCAAATAATGATAATTTAACTTCTTCCTTCCTATCCTTATTCCTTTTCTTTCTCTTGTTGAATTTCTCTGGCTAGTATTTCCAGAACCATATTGAGTTAGAGTGGTGATAGTGGATATCCTTGTCTTGTTCCTGATTTTAGAGTAAAAGCTTCCAGTTTTTGTCCATTTAGTATGATGTTACCTGTTGGTTTGTCATAGTTGGTTTTTATCAGATTGAGATAAAGATCATTGGGCTGGGGATTAAGCTCACGCTGCCTGGCAAGCATGAGGTCATGAGTTTGATCCCTTGTGCTGCAAAAAAAAAAAAAAAAAAAAAAAAGGGGGTGATGGACCTTGTCGAACACCTTTCTGCATCTATTGAGATGATCTTATGGTTTTTGTCCTTGGCTTTGTAAATATGGTGTATTCATTTATTGATTTGCATATGTTGAGCCATCCCTGTGACCCTGGGATGAATCCTATATAGTCATGCTATATAGTCTTCTTGATGATATGCTGTATTCTGTTTGCCAGTATCTTATTGAGGATTTTAGTGTCTGTTTTCATTTGGGAGATTGATCTCTAGTTCTTTTTCTTAGTTGAGTCCTTCTCTGGTTCTGGAATCAGGGTAACACTTGCTTCCAAGAATGGATTTTGGAGTATTTCTTCCCTTTCAATTACACTAAAGAGTTTGAGGAGTTGTGGTATTAGATCTTCTCTAAATTTCTTGTAGAATTTAGCAATGAATCTATCAGGACCTGGGCTTTTCCTAGTTGGTAGATTTTTAATTACTTCTTCAATTTCATTGATTGATAATTGGTTTATTAAGAATTTTTATATCTTCTTGATTCAGCTTAGGTAATTCATATGTACCTAGGAATCTGCGTTTTTCTGTGTTTTCCACCTTATTAGAATACAGGGTCTCAAAGTAGCTACTGATGATCTTCTGGACTTCTGCAGAATTCATTGTGATTAAACGCTTTTCATTTCTAATTGCATGGATTTGAGTCTTTCCTTTTGTTGATAAGTTTGACTTTGCCAATCTTATTTAATCTTTTGATGAACCAACTCTTTGATTCATTGGTTCTTTGTATTGTTTTCTTAGTCTTCATTGCATTCATTTCTGCTCTGATCTTTATAATTTCCTTTCTCGTACAAGCTTTGCGCTTGACTTGCTCTTCTTTTTGTAGAACCTTGAGGCTGAGCTTGTTCTGTTTTCCTAATATGAGAATTCGCCACTATAAATTTCCTTCATAAGGCTGCTTTCACTGCATCCCATAAATTCCAGTATGTTATATCAGTATTATCATTTAATTGTAGAAACTAATTTCTTTTTTAATTTCATCTGTGACTGATTGGTTGTTCTGGAGGGTGTTATTTAATTTCCACGTGTTTATCAAGTTTTTGTTGTTTCTTTTGCCATTGATTTTCAATATCACTGCACTATAGTCTGATAATATGCATGTGATAATTTTAATTCATTTTCATTTACTTAAGCAAGTTCTATGAGCTAATATGTGATCTATTTTGAAGAATGTCCTGTGTGGACCTGAGAAAACTGTGTATTCTGATGTTGTGGGGTGGAACACTCTGTCGATATCTACTAAGTCCATTTGTGCAAAAGTTTGATTCGATTCTGATATTTCATTGTTTTTTTTTTGTCTAGTTGATCTATTTGTGACAGTGAGATATTGAAGTCCCCCATTGCAATTCTATTAGTACTCATTTGATTTTTCATATCTGTTAATATTTCTTTTATATTGTTGGGTTTGCTGCCATTTGGTGCATATATAGTTATGATTGTATCTCTTCTTCTTGATTGTTCTCTTTACAAGGATGTAGTGACCTTCTTTGTCTCTCTTGATCAGTCTTGGTTTGAAATGCACTTTGTCTGCAAAGGGAATAGCTACCCTTGCTTCTTCCAAGGTTCCTGTTGCATGAAGTATTATTCTCTATCGTTTGACTTTCAATCTATGAATTTGTTTTTGAATTAAATGTGTTCCCTGTATGTAGCACATTGTTGGATCTTGCTTCTTGATCTATTCTGCCAGACTGTTTCTTTGGATTGGTGAATCGAGATCATTAACACTGATAGTTGAGCCAGGTGTGGTGGTGCATGCCTGTAATCCCAGACCTCAGGAGGCTGAGGCAGGGGGATTGTTGCAAGTTTGAGACCAGCCTGGGCTACAAAGTGAGTCCAAGGTGAGCTGGAACTGCATAACAAGACTCTGTTTCAAAAAAGACAAAAACAAAAAAACAAAAAAATTCATGGTTATTACTGATATGTATTGATTTACATTTGTTGTGTTATTTTCCTGTTGTTGATCTTTCCCCTTCTGTTTAATTCCTTGATTTGTCTTGTAGTTGCATTCTGTTGAGGTTCATGGAGTTTTAAGTCTCATTAACTCCTTCTAGTATATCCTTCAGAATATTTTGGAGTGCTGGTATTGTGTTCATGAATTTCCTCAGTATTCTTTGTCATGAAAATACCTAATTTTTCCATCAATTTTGAAAGATGGTTTTGGGGTGTATATCAATCTGGGTTGGAGATTGTTTTCTTTTAGGGCTTGAAATTCTTCACCATCAGCTTTCTTTTGACTTGAAGGTTTGTATTGAGAAGTCTGCTTTGATTCTGATGGGCTTTCTTTTATACACGATTTGTTTTTCTTTTCTCTAACAGTTTTTAGTATTCTGTTCTTGTGTTGAATTTCTGGATCTTTGACTATTATATGCCTTGTTTAAATTTTTTTGATCATGGCTCTTTGGAGTTCAGTATGACTCATTTATTTGTATGTCATATTGTTTTTACCATGCTTAGGAATTTTCTGTAATAGTTCTGTCAACAGATTTTTTATATCATTTGTGCTATCTCCTGCTTTTTAATCGGTTCTTTTTTGGATCATCTAGCAGCTGTTGTATTTATTTTTCATGTGCTCTTGCTATTTTAAAGACATATTTATTTTCATGATTACTAACCACAATCATGTCTTCTATATCTGATGTTCTGTCCTCACATTGGCTTATTCTGCTGGTTATATTTTTAACAGAAGTTTTAACCTCCTAGATATTTGTTTGAATCTGTTTTTGGATTGAATTTCTTTGCGATTTTGGGCATAATAGTTTCCTTGATTTTCCTAAGCTCCTCTTTATTTATCTGTATCTCCTCTAGAGTAAGCAAGCATGTCTTTCATTATAGTCACCATGTCTGTAGTTATGAAAGATTATTTCTGATTTGAGTTTTTCTATATCATCATTCATCTGCTTTGTTAGCTGTGCTGTTACCAGTTCAGAGAGTCCAGGTGGGTAGCTTTCAAAAGGTCCTACCTCATTACCCCCTATATTTGCGTTTGGTGAGCTGGAGGTTTGGAGTTCCATCTTGTTTCCATGTCTTCTCATTTTCTGTGTTTTTGTTTTGTTTTGTTTTGTTTTTGGTTTGTTTAATTTCTGGGCTGATGCCAGGCAGTTTTATTGCTACTATCGAGAACCTTTAGGAAATGAGTGTTTCTCAGATATATCTTTCAGGTGTAGCTGGCTTTTGGGTTTTGAGTCTGTTGCAAGATCCTACTCCTACAATTTACTGGGGATGAGAAGTTGCTGCCTATTTGACCTAGCCTATTGTTGTTTGGCACTGGCCTATAGTATTTTTATGACCCTTAGGGAATCTGAGTCTTGGTATAACAGGAAGAACAACTGAGTAGAGCAATTATATCATCTTGGCTAAAGTAGTACAATCAGCAATAACAATAGCATGAAACACAGCCTAGAAAATGACTAACTATGGTAATTGTGAATTTGCCACCTTTAACCATATGAATTAGATTTGTGGTTACATAACAAAATCTAAAACAAACCAGAAAACTGTATACAGTAATCCCTCAATATCATGATTTTATCCTGAGGAGAGAAAATTTAAAAGGGTTTAAGGGGAAAATTTGAGAAACAAAAGAAGAGACAAAGAGGCTGGGTGCGGTGGTGCACACTTGTAATCTCAGCACTCAGGAGGCAGAGGCAGGAGGATCACTGTGAGTTTGAGGCCAGCTTGGGCTACAAAGTGAGACCTTTTCTTAAAAAACAAAAATTAAATTAAATTAAAAAATAAAAAAAAGAAGAGGAGGAGATTAGAAGCAAGGCTTAAGGACAAAGGAAGATTACATGAACTTTTGGAATCTGTTGAAGAAGATAGGAGGGAAAGAGAGATGGAAGAAATAAAAACAAGAACAGACCAGAGCAACAACAAAAACTAGAAACAATGTTTGGACTCATATAAAAACTGGAACAAACAGTCCATCAAAAAAGAAAACAAAACAAAAAAAGAAAAGGAAAAAATGAGATCCACTTCAGGTTATGTCTCTGCCATCACTGACAGACAGAGTAGATAGACAGAGCCAAGATCTATGTCGATTAACCCTACTAAGCCAGCCAGAGAATTATGGTCGGGTAGTGGATAAGCTCAGCAAGCCTATATCTTTAGTTCCACTGAAGTTTAGGCTAGTTTCTGGCTATGAGGCTGGAACCCAACTTGGTCAGTCTGCAACACTTCACGTGCCTCCTGCCAGCTTGAACTCAGCTCCTTGACTTCTCACTGACTTGAACTAGGTTTTGCTTCACCCTGACACTGGGAGCTGCTAGATGGAGCCAGCCTGCAGCTGCTCTGAATCCCAAGCCCAGTAGTTCTCTCTCCAAGATGGCTACCAGCTACTTACCCTCTCCTGAGATATGTCTGAACCCAAATAAGTTGCTAGCACTAGCTCTGTCCCCTGCTCCGTTCCATTTTTGTGTTTCTCCATGGAGGCCTCTGGGCTTGTCAGTTATCACTGTGCCTTTTCAGGTTCAAGCCCGCCCCCTCACACAGTGAGTCAGGCCCCCGGGAGAACCTGCCACTTGGCATATTTACTGTAGAATTTAATGCTGTAGTTGGGTACGCACATGCACAGAGGAGTGTGTCTGTACACATACATTTGCTACATATAACAGAGCACTTGTGCTCGTAGCCTTTAAAATTCATAGTCGAAAGAGATGAGAAGGGACTGTTTCCATATTTGTCCTGTCTTCAAAGTTATTTCTTTAATCAAATCCTCTCTTCCAACTAAAGATGTATTTATTTATTTTTTATCCAAGGTCTGACTATGTAGCCGAGGCTGGTCTTTAACTCACAGCAGTTTGCTTGCCTCAGCCTCCCGAGGGCTGGGATTAAAGGTGTGTGCCAACATGTCCCGTTTAGGAATTTAATTTCCTTATGAAAAGAGTATATGGAAAGCAAGAAATTAAGGAGTTAGGGCCTTTTACAGACTGTGATGCTGGTTTCATGATCTGAGCACCTTTCCTTCCTCTTCCAAAGTGTCCCTGTGTGTCAGGTAGGGGAGCAGGGTGTGCCTCATGGGCCCCTCTGTGAGCATGTGCCCTGGTCCAAATGCACATGATATATGGTGAGTGCAAACAATACACTTGGCACCTGCTGCCTGCTGCAAGATGCGGGGCGGTTGACCTGCCCTCCACAGGTGTTTGATTTCTGGCAAGGGAAGGCCCCTGCAGGTGCTGAAGAGACTGCTCCCTAAAGGTGGGGCAGGCCAAGTGCTATGGAATTTTGATAACTGGAACGGATCTCTCAAAGTTTCTATTCAAGTCATCAAACATTTACTAAATTCCTCCCAGGGACAGCTCTGTGTGATTTGCGTTTGGTTCTTTTACCTTGCCTATCCCATGGAAAGCATCAGAAATATTACTGACTTCATTGGAACCCTTTGAAAAACACTGTGCTTGACCTGTGCTCAGGGAGAGACATGTTTAGAGAAGTTGCGCTCACTATGACGCCACAGTGGGATCAAAATACATGGTGGATATTTAAATTCTAAAAATTTATTACAGTAAGAGACACCTTGCCATTAATTCTCTTCAAAATACTCCCTTTGATCTGGACACATGTATCTCATCCTTCTTACTCCTTTCTGGAGCAGTTGTGGAAGTCGCGTTTGGTGGCTGTCTTTATGAGGTGTGATAAAAATACAGTCGATGCTGTGACCAACTGCCGTCCAACAGAAAGACAGGCCCACAAAAGCAGTATAGTGTGTTCTCATCCACCTCACTCACTAAATCTGGCACCACGTGACCTCTGGCTCTACAAAGTCAAAAGGATTGTGAAGGGTAGCTTTTGAATTGGCTCTGGACATCACAGGGGAACTAAAGACGCTCGTGAAATAGGACTTCTAGAAGTGGTTTAGAAAGCCGAAAAGACAATGGGGGTGTTCAAAGCAAGGTGGAGTATTTTGAGAGGAATTAATGGCAAGGCATATTTCATTGTAATAAATTTCTTTAAAAATTTTTAGATACCATTTTTTTTATCATACCTTATATGTTGGATTTCCTCAGTATTTACTGTGTCCCTTTGCACTTTCTTTTCTTTTTTCCCAGTTCTTTCTCCTGTGAATCCCTTCTCCTTCTCAAAAACCAGCCAGAAGGCTTGGTCTCATAGAACACAGCAATTTGCAAAGCTTGCCTTGTCTAACGTGCCCTGCAGCGTCTGCACATGATGCATGAACAGGAAGGCAAGCACATCCTCACAGGCCTCAGGCAGGAAAGAACGTTCTTAAAGTGGGGAGAGCCAAGGGAGTAGCTGTGCACTCGGTGTCAGCTGCTGCCACATGTTGGTGGCACTCTCAAAGAAGGCAGAATGCTCCTCTGGGAACCTGGAGCTGTAGTCATCACTACTACTAATATTAATAATTAAAACCACTCAGTTAATGTTCACGACAAATCTCCAGAGTAGGAATTGTTGTGACCTGTAATTTTCTTTGAGACAAGGTCTTGTTTTGTAGGCTGGCTTTGAACTTACAGTTCTCCTGC
>RJWT010036588.1:0-13235 GCA_004365215.1 Cuniculus paca | reverse complement strand
TTTTTTTTAAATCTGTATCTATTCTAGAGTCACTAAGCATGTTTTTCATGTGGTCACTATCTCTGTAGTTATCTAAGAAATTATTTCTGATTTGATATTTTTCTAGAACCTCATTCCCTTGCTTTGTTGTTACCACTTCAGAGAGGCCAGGTAGTTATGGGAATTCCATTAAATCGGTTTGAATAAAGTGTTATTTTACTCAGGGAAAAGTGATCTTTTAAATTTACAAGTTAACTGAACAAAAATTCAAGGGTAGGATAAAATAATTATTCTTAGTTTTTTTATATTTAACACACTTTCATATATAAATGTATATGGATAAAGTAACCATATTCAAGGGTTGACTTTAAAAGCTTAAAAAATGTTTTGTTTTTTTGAGATAAGGTCTCACTATCCAGTCCAGGCTAACTTTCTTTTTTCTTTTTTTTATTTTTTGGTACTGGGGAACGAACTCACAACCTCACACTTACCAGGCAAGCGTTTGAACTGGTGGGCTAAATCCCCAGCCCTCCAGGCTAACTTTAAACTCACTAGGTAGCCTAGGCTGGCCTCCAAGTCTCAGTGATACTCCTGCCTCAGCCTCTCAAGTGCTGGGACTACAGGTGTGCACCGTCATGTCTGGCAAGCTTAAAAATTTTTAACTAGAATTTAAATAAATTGAATATGAATATGTACTTCTTTCCATGCTCCAAGGTCTATGTTGAATATTAAAAACTCATTTTTTAAGGAAGATAAACAACTCATTTAGATTTTTCTCAGCACTATTTTGGTTTTAAAATTGAAAGCCCTGCATCCTAGGATTTTGGTGAACTGGGATAGTTGGTTACCCTTTGTCAGCAGACACACTATCTCTGTCTTGGTTACATTCTCTTTGCTGGGACAAAATATGCAACACCTACAAATTAAAGGAGAAAAGGTTTATTTTAGCTCACAGTTTGTGGAGGTTGCAGTCCACGGTCAGCTGGCTCCAAGGCAGGGTGGCAAGGCATTGTAGAGGAGAAAGTCCTCATGGCAAAGGAGGCAGGAATCAGCAGCAATCAAGGAAGTGGGAAGAATACACGTATATACACACCCTTCTAGGCCACTCCCACAGTGACCCACCTGTGCCACCAAGGCTTCACCTCCCAACATTGCACACAGCTATCAAACCATCAGTGGACTAATCCAGTATCACGTACCTATGATCTAGTTACTCCCTAAAGCCCCACCTATGAGCACATGAGGCCTTGGGTGGATATCTAGATAAAAGCGATAGCAGTCTCATCTGCCCTTCACAATCTCCTTGTGGGAATTTGCTGTATGAAGTGTACAGGATTGTCATCCTCACTAATAGAAACAGCAAATGATCTCAGAAGTTAATGTGGTCTGTCCAATGCCATCAATTTGTTTATAGTTATCCTCCTTCCTAGTGTTCTTTCTCCACTTAATTTAGTTGATTGACTTCTGAGATTTTTCTACCACATCCCAGTGGAGATTTTTTTTTTAAAGAATGAATAATGAAATCATTTCTATTTTCACCTGGAGGAAATTCAGACTGGTTGCCTCAGCCTTTGCAGCACAGTAGAACTGGAAGTAAGGAGGATGCTCAAGATGTAGATTTCTGTGCATTCTTATAATTCTGCTGATTATTTAAAATATGTTACTTCGTACACCTCACTTTTTATAACAGATTTATTGAGATATAATTCACATAGCATACAATTCACCATTTAAAGCATATAATTCAATGATTTTTATACTGTGCATTCATAGAGTTGTATGATCATCACCACAATCAATTTTATAATATTTTCTTCACCCACAACAGAAACTTCATGCCTATAAGCCACTTTCCATTTACTTCCATTTCCTTTTCTGTCTTTCCACCCCACCCTAGCCTTAAAGCAACTACTAATCTAGTTTCTGTCCCGATATATTTGCATATTCTTACAGTTGAATGATGTATTATATGCATATACCACACTCTATATTTTCATCAGATGATGAAATTTGAGTTGTTTACATACTTTGGCCATTATGAATAGTGCTAGGAAGACTTGTCCTCAAGTTTGTGTGTAGACACATGTTGTTGTTTGTCTTTAGTACTGCATATATATAAAAGGGGAATTACTGGGCCAACGATAGCTCTGTGTTTAATGTTCTGGGGAACTGCCAGGGAGTTTCCAAAGCAGCTGCATCATTTAACATTCCCACCAGCAATGCACAGAAGTTTGAATTTCTCTGCATCCTGTCTAACTCTTAATATTATCTGTCTTTTTAAAAAATTATAGCCGGTCTAGTGAACCTGAAGAAATACCTAATTATAGCTTTGGTATGCATTTCCCTGATGTTGAACATCATGTGCTTATCAGGCATTTTCATATCTTCTTTGAAAAAAATGTCCAATTTCAATGCTATGCCCATTTTCGATTTGAGTTTTTTTTCTATTTATTGCATTGTAACACAACTTTATGTATTTTAGATATGCACTTTATCAATGCATTATTTTCAAGTTTTTTTACTCTTTTGTGGGTTTTTTCATTCTCTTCAAGGTGTCCTTTAAAACATGAAAGTTTTACATTTTGATGAAATACAATTTATCCGTTTCTTTCCTTGTACTGCATATGTTTTGGTGTTGTTTTTAAGATGAAATTCGCTTTTTTTCAAATTGAACGCAGGGGCTTACACCCTAGGCAAATGCTCTAACCTGAGCTATTGGCCACTTCCATAATGCATTTTTAAAAGGTATCATGATATGAAAATAGTGTTTATTTTGTCACAGAAATGAATATATATTTCTATGCACATGTAAAGCAATATAAGTACCGTATGTATAGATATGTAGATAGATGCAGATATATAGTAACTATATATTGAGAAAACAAGGTGTGATCCTCAAATCAACCCCATAGAACAATAGTGAGATTTTTCTGCTTTCTGTGTTGGATAATTACTTTAAAAGTTGCAGGAAGGTGGGAGTGGTGGTGAGGGATGGACTTTATCCATGTGAATCACAACAGAGTTACAAAACAACAACACTAAATGTGACTTCTGCGATACAGAAAAACGTTTCACCATAGACAGACTTAAGCCCAGAAAGCACCATGAAGAGATTTACTAGGACTGGAGGTGGGGGGAAGAATTTATAGTTTTACTCAGAGGCACCATAAAAGGCATTTTGTGAATTCTTTAAACCCACAGTCAATGGAAAGTAGTTTTTCTTAGGTCTGGACACTAGATGTCTCAGTTACATTGAATCCGCGATGAGAAGTACGGGGATTGCAAAAAGAAAAATTGACACAGAAACATGAGCTGTGTAATCTTGCATATGACACAGGTTTTCTTTTGGTATTAGAATTTAATTTTAACTTTCTTTGAAATCAGGCTATTATCTTCAAAGTTCTTAACTAAAAACTCGTTGAAACATCAGTAATGTTCTATAATTTCCTGGATGAGCAACAGAAAAAACGTATCTAGAATCTTTTTTTAAAAAGTCATAGATGAAAACAACAGTAAAAAATTGGTTAGAGTTCAGAAATGACCAGCTCCTTATATTGGCCTCTAGAAAGCAATCATTTTCATTCAGTAATTCATAAGAAAAAATTTGTTACTGTATAAATAGTGCTGCATCTGAAATAAATATACTTAATAGAAGTGTGGCATAGAGAGAAAAGCATAGGAGTAGGAGCCCGAAGACATGATTTAATCCCGAAATCTCTGCTTTATGTCCGGTAGTACTGTTTAGGTGCCTCTCATCTTGGTCTTGTTCTCCTCTACCCTTTAGGGGGAGTTCAACATTTTACTCTTGGGAGGAAGAGCTAGGGTACCAACGGGATTCTCATGGCCACCAACACCTTGCATTTCCTTTCATAATGAACGATAAAATGAATGCATATTTATCAAACATAAAATGTCAATGTGCCTCTGAAACTATTTGGGGCACTTCTAGTTATACACGTATCCTGGTCTTGGTGCAGATAGGGTCCTAACTACTACAGCTACATGCAGAGACAAAGAGAAAGGATGGGAGAAGAAGCAGAATAGGCAAGAAGGTGGAAGCCCAGGACAGCACCCAGGTGATCCCATAGGCTCCTCTTGCTCTGGGAGGAAGGAAAAAAGACCCATGATGATCCCTTTCTCTCCCTGCATGCAGGGTAGAGCTGATCTTGGTCTATTAACTACAGAGAAAGAGTAGGAACAAAAGGCCAATTGTTAGACTAGCAGCCTCTTAGGTGACATTTTGGTACTTCCTGGGAAATCACCCTTCGCCCTCACCTCTGCCCCTTCCAGAACCAATGCCTACCCCACACCACTCCTCACAGGTCAATTTACCCAGCCTCACGTGGGTGTGAGCTTGCGGTGGAGCTGACAAGGGAAGTCATAGGGTACTCAGTTCTGTTCCCAGACTGCTGAGTTTCATTGAGAAGGAACAAATGAGGACTGTTCTGCAAAGTCAGACAATGAACTGCTTTCTCCTAGGCCCATGACCTTTACCCAGGAAGAGGCCAAGCACACTTTTCAAGTCTGCATTTGCTGGAAAGGATCTGTGGTAAATGAAGCAAGGCCTGTGTTGTCACGAAGGGCGTCTAGGAGCCGCTGGAGCCCTTCACACAGGCCCCTTGGTTGCCTGGTCAATGGCTATGACACACTATGGAATACTTAAAAGATAATTTATATAGCTGGTTTGGATTGGCCTGGATGATTGCCAGTAACTGCTGATGTAGGGATTCCATGGTAATATGCTGGGTGCTCTCCCATAATTCATGTCTTCTTTCGTGCTCACAGAGCCCTGATTTTGTGCAGCTATTTAGTGACCTCTTTGGCTATTCCTTTCCCTTTTGCCATGGACTGGTCTATTGTGGACTTGGGAGGGCCTTTGGGGAAGGCAGAAAGTCCTGCTGTGCTGCCCTTTCTTTTGGTCTCATGTGACAGTCTGGTCCTTACAATGGCTTTGGCCATCTTCCGACTGGAAAGGTAGGTGTTAAGTGTGGAGCTGACAGGTATGAATTTATTGGTAAAACTGAGATTCAGAATCACCTACTTTAGGATGTTTATTAAGTTGATTTTTCTGTGGATATATACACTACTTTCCTGGTGGATCTGACAATATCATGCATAAAACAAACTCTTCAGCAAACACTTTACAAACACTTTGGCTTTGTTATGGCTTCAAGCAACATGCTGGACTCCAGAGGGTTTCCGAGGGCTTGGATTGTACTGTTACAATACAGAGGAACTGGGATTCATTTGAAAAATAAGAATTAGGCCAGGGGCCCAGGAGATGCCTTCTTTTGTAGAGACAACTGCCTTACCTCAGAATTGGCTTCATTTTTTGTTTAATTACATTTCCCTACAGGATTTGAAACTGAGATCCATTCATCCACCCACCCAGCCCTCCAGTAAATATGTCCAACCCACTACATGTGAACATGAGCCAGTGTGGCACCACTGAGGTTCCACAATCCCCTCAGTTGGGTGCCATGGGCACTGTGATGACTGTCCACGGCCATAGCAGTCAGCGCATCACATGTAACGGTTGTCCACGGCTAGCCCATGGATGTTTCTTCTCTGTGCAGGTGGTCCACAGGCACTTTGCTTTAACTTCTCTCCCCTGACTGTTCCACTCTCCATGGCGCACCACAGCACCCATTCCTACCCTGCAGAGGTCTTTGCCTGTTACCTCGGGCTACATGTTACATGCATGTGCATGCATGTCTCTTCCTACTAATCTCAGGCAAGAAGTAGTAGTCACTAGTATCTGGAATGGGCTAAACCTGGTGAGGTACAGCCCAAGGAGCAATACAGCCAGACTCTGTCTTAAAATTAAAAAGACTGTATGTAGCTTAGTACGATAGACCTTGGGCTCCACCCCCACCACTGGGTGGGTCGGTGGGGGTGGGGGTAAAAATGTGAGGCAGGGATCAAGAAAAGAGAGGCACGAGCCGGGCGTGGTGGCTCACGCCTGTAATCCCAGCACTCGGGAGGCTGAGACAGGCGGATCGTTGTGAGTTCGAGACCAGCCTGGGCTACAAAGTGAGCTCAAAGCCAGCCTGAACGGCATAGTGAGACCCTGTCTCAAAAACAGGGCTGGGGATCTAGCTCAGCGGTCTAAGCGCCTGCCCGGCAAGCGCAAGGTCGTGAGTTCAATCTCCGGTGCCGCAAAAACAAAAACAAAAAAACCAAAACAAACAAGAGAGGCACGGAGAAGCAGGCATAACTCTGCTGGTTCCGGCCCTTCGGCCCAGGCCGTCGCAGGCTCCCAGCCAGTGTGTCAGCGACCCCTGCTGGCAGGTGTCCCTCTCTGCTCTGTGTGTCTCGTGGGTCAGGTTCGTCACAGAGCGAGACTGGAGCCCGGCGAGGGCTGGGCCAGCTGGGCTTTCCGCAGGAGCCGCAACAGCGGTCAGGAGGCTTAGGAGGCTCCTCACCCCTGCCCCCCGACAGGCTTCCTCTCAAACCCTGGCACTTTTCAGATCTAAACAGATTTTATTTCATAAATTTTTTTTCTTGAAAAGAACATGTTCAAACACAAGTTTCACCTGAACAAGTCTATGAAATTTCTGAACAATAATCAGTTTAGGATTTGAGAAAGTGAAATGAACATGCTTTTAAAAATAAGTTCCCTTTTCTGATGGGGGCGGTGCCGAGGCTTAGGCACCCTTTACCAATGCACAAACTAGACTCCTGTGGCCGCATCTAACCCACAAATAAACATGAAATCCTCTTGTCAGACAAGGCCTGAGTCTACTTCTAAGTCCGGCAGAACTTTTTATTGTCTGGGCACATTGTCAGGGGAGACTGCAGGCTAGAAAGCTGGCTGGCCAAGCTGCAGTCACTGTGACAGACCTTGAGGGTCCTTCCAGTGTAGTTACCTACAAGACTGTTGGCGTCCACAAAACTCTTGTTGCTGTGGGACCACGTGGTGGCACTTGAGAGCTGCTCCAGCAAGGCATTTGCAGTCTGGTTCTCCCAAGGGCCCTGTCCCTTTAGCCAAAGCTCATAGGACCCAGAGCAGGCTCATGACCAAGTGGAAACCAATCCCCTCGTGGGGGTGGGGAGGGTGTGAAACAGAGTCCTTTGCTTGTGATGTCCTGCTGGGGCTGGCTTCTTCCACTGGCAGGCAGAGAGAGGCAGAGAAGACTCATCCACACACAGAGACCAGACAAAGGTGGGAGGGAGGATCCAGGCACACAGATGACACGGGGTGAGGGATCAGATTTCTGCTTGTTGGTTCCAGCCTTTGCCCATCCTCCTTTAGGGTCTTTCTTATTTTACTCCAACACGCCAGTTGGTTTAAGCAACAAAAGATCCCTAAGCCACTAACTTCTGTTTAGTTTGCATTTAATACAGAGCAGAATTCTGAAAAGTTTTACTTGGGAGCTCAGAATTTGAATTATGTATACATGAACTACCAGGATCCCTCAGAATAGAATCGGGTCTCTGTTAGTAGGATTTTCTGTTTAAGTGAGAATTAAGCAGAAATCTTTCTCGTTTCCCTCTTTGTTATAAAAATCTGTCTAAAATGCACACACAAAAGCAAAAGATTGGAAATAAATGCCTATCATTAGGAGACTGGTTAAACATTCATGCAAAAGAACACTGTGCAGCCACTGAAACAACAAGACAGATCTGTAAGTCCCAGCATGGAAGGGTTTCCACTGTCGATTGTTAAATAAAGAAAACATGCTACTAAGAGGAATGTGGGAGGGTGCTTTCATTTATATCACACAAAAAAAGAAAAAGATATGGGAGTTCATACACACACACACACACACACACACACACACACGGAGTCAGATTTGCTTGGTATCCTTGGGAGGATACCCAAGGTCAGGTAACGGAGCATGTCTTCAGAAAGAAACCTGGGCAGAGTGGAAGGGAGGCATGTTTTTCTCTGCATGCTCTCTGGCACTGTATGAAAAAGTGTTTTTCCATGTACACGTATTAGCTCTGTGTGTGTGTGTGTGTGTGTGTGTGTATGTGTGCATGTGTGCTCAATGCTAAGGACTAAACTCAGAGCCTTGCCCACTTTGGACAAGCACTCCACCACTACACTATATCCCCAGCCCTGTTAGCTTATACACCAGAATACAAAAGTACACACAAAAGCATTAGCCTGCTTTCCACTTTTACTAAATACACATGGGTCATTTTTCTTAACCATAAAAGTTCCTGGGAAGTGGGGTAGATCTTCATAAATGTCCACACTACTTGGTCGTCTACTCTAATGTGCTTGCTTTTGTCTGTAAGAGCTACTGTGCGGTCAGGCAAAGGCAGCAGGCAGTGAGCGAAGGCTTGCTGTTCGTTGCACTGCACAAAGTGAGGGCAGAAGAGAAACTTCTGGTGGCATGGGGCACCAGTAAGTTGATGTCTGAAGTTGAGGAACTTCCAGGAAGTAAGTGGGGTTCTTGGCACATTCTTATCATTTGGAGCAGTAAAGTCCTCAGACTTGGATGGTTAGTTTCTGCATCTATCAGATGGTGAATGCAATACATTCTTTCCAGGTTCTTCTGAATGAAGATCAAAGAGTCTAGCACAGGGCTTGGCTCAGTTAATTTTAGCTGAATGCAGTGTTTGATTTCATTTTGACTGACTTGTCTTCAATGTGTTCCTAAAGGAGGTACACAACCTATAGCTGTAGGGATTACGAATGTCAACCATGAGGCTGGAGGTCCTGAATTTGAATTCAGACGGCTGTTAGAGGAGATTATTTCTAGAAATATCTCTTTGAAGACTTGTTTTGAAAAGGGTGTCTTCCTTTGGTCTCAAGAACTTCATTTCACTCGGCATGGACATCCTTGCCATAGCTGGGAGAATGAGTCTAAGCCTGAAGCCGACACAGAGGGAAAGGGAGAGGGAGAGAGAGAGAAATTGAGAGAGACAATACGTCATTTTGCTTGAGCCCTCAGACCTAGCTTTGCTCTCAGCTCCCTAGAGTTGTGTGTCACTTCACAGTGGAGTAGGAGCTGAGATGCATCACTAGGCAATTTTGTCATTGTGTAGTCACCATAGAGTGTATTTGGATAAATCTAGACAGTATAGGCCTGTGGTGGCAAACCTAAG
Organism: Cuniculus paca; assembly: GCA_004365215.1. Taxonomy (NCBI): domain Eukaryota; kingdom Metazoa; phylum Chordata; class Mammalia; order Rodentia; family Cuniculidae; genus Cuniculus; species Cuniculus paca. The sequence continues at coordinate 4,196 of RJWT010036588.1, read as the reverse complement.
GCACATGTTATTTCTTTAAGACAAAAGATGATAATACAGAATTGTTTTTTCTAAATTAAAACCTCAATATTCAGGTTAATTTCAGTGTTGGCATTTTGCAACAAATAAGTGGGTTTTGGGTTGCAGTCTGGGGGCTCAGTCTCCAAAAGGTCTGCCTTCACCGGTGGAGGCTGACCACTGACCTGGCCCCTTGGTGCAAGGAGCAGATACAGCATGCATGAGACGCATGAGGCTGCTGGCAGCCTGCGGGGCACATTGTTTTACAGTACTTTTTTTATATATAAGTAGGAATACATGCTAGAATAATGATGAGAAATATAATGTAATAAATACAGGAACTCGTAACAGCCATCTATGATCATTATCAAGTATTACACACTATACATAATTCATTGCTATACTTTCACATGGCTGGCAAGGCTGTATTTTTATTTACAGTGGAATCATCACAGACTTGTGAGTAATGCATAGTGCTATGATGTTGTGATGGTTATAATGTTACTGGTTGATAGAAATTTTTCTGCTCCATTATAATTTTTTTTAAGTACTGGAGAATGAGCAATATCGCCAGCCCTGTATCAATTAATTAATTATATTTCAAGACAAGGTCTTTCTCCATTGCCCAGGCTGGGCTAGAACTTGCAATCCTCCTGCCTCCACCTCCCAAAACGCTGTGCTTACAGGCCTGTGCTACCACACCTGGCTATACTATTTTATGGGACCTCCGAGGCATATGCAGTACGTGACTGAGAAAACATCACACAACACATGAGTGTATGCCCTTCCCATATGGTAAACAGTTGGGTTTCTGACTCCATTGATAGGAAAAGTCCTGACTCAGTCTCCCTGCTCTGTGCTGAGATGTAGAAACACGTTGTACTAGAAACCAGATCATGTGCTGCCTACTCACTTGATCCTGATTTCAGATATGTTCTGAAAGTGAGGCTGCTGAATGTGAGGGTGAGGAGTGGTTTCTGCAGGAAATCTGGGTAAATCTTCCCCATAAAAATAGGACAGGACCCATCAGGAAAACCCATAGCTATTCTACAACTAAGTGGGATGTAAGGGAAGGTTTGGACAGGCCGTCAGTCTTCCTTAGTGTGAACTCTTCAAATTCTGGGGGCAAATGCCGGGCGTGGGGAGCTGGGAGCTGCATGATGAGCTGGGCTGCCTAGGAGTTCTTCAGAGAAATGAGTAGGGCTGTCTTAGTGAACTCACTGAAGGGCTGTCAGAGGGCTCCCCACGATTGTTCCCTCCATCCTCCCTGGCTACACTTGCAGAACCTGGACGATGTTTGAGTGTACTGCTCAGAAAGGTCAACAGTCTCATTAGTTGTTTAAGACCTACATGGACACATTAGTTCTCTTTCTGTATGGTCCTGGTCCCACTCCTGGTGCCTACCTTTTCTGAAAAAACTCTTCCCTTTATTTTTCACCAGAGTATTTCAGTTTTAGCCCTCAAAGAGCTGCATCTAGGGAGAAACTTCAGTCCCCAGCAAACCAGGACAATCAGTCACCCAAGATGGCAAATCAGCACAATCAGCAATGAGTCACATCTGATAGCCTGACACCAATGCTGGGAGCACAGTGCTAAAGAAGCCCATTCTGGGCTTGGCATGGCAGAATTTCTGTCTGACAACAGACGTAGTATATTGAAAATTGATTTTCTGAGAATAGTAGTGGGGGCCGAGGCAAACAGGTCTGAGGGACTGTTGCACAGCACTGAAGAGGAGACTTTGGAAGGGGTTTTTGAACTAGGGATTGAGAAATGATCTGTGCACAGATAGACCTGGGGTGGAAATGTTCATTTCAGTATGACCAGGAGCTTGTACATAGCCATCATGTGCTAAAGAACCCAGCATTTGGGAGAGTGGTGATGGCCGTCCCCTGCCTCGCTTCTAACATTTGCAGGGCTGGGGCATGTGCTCAGATGGAGGTTTGCATAAATATTTAGAAGTTATACATCAGGCTAAGAGCTCTTAATTAAACGTTTTATTTTCCTCCTAAACTATCCACTGGCTCAGGTTGTCAGAGTTTGGGAGAGAAAGTGGCCACTCTGGAAATGAGTCAGCTTTGCTCTGGCAACACCCCTCTGCTCCTATGAAGTGACTAACTCTTTTGAAGTGGACATTTCATTTCCTCAGGCTTCTTGCAGAGAGGCCAGGATGTGTACAAAGTAGTTGGTGACCTAGACATTCAGGCTGTGATGTTGGACAGCAGGGGGCCCTGAAAGAACCTGAAGATCCTTTTGAGGCTGGACGATAACTCCAATTCTAATTCTCTGGTCCAAGTCATAAGCTTCCTCACATGTGACCCTTTTGAGTGTCTGAAAGTTTCATATTTTAATTATTTACAAGGAAAAACAACACATACACATATACACACTGAATTTCCATTCTTTCCTGATTGGAGACAGAAAAGCAAAAGTAGGAAGTCTTCCATTTGCCCTGGGCCACATGAGATCATATTTTCACACTTAACATAAAAAAGAGCCTTGTGTCAACAGTTCTTGAAATTTCTTTCCATCTGTACTTGTTTAGAATTTTCCCCTTCCTCTCAAACACTTGATAGATAACTCTGGGACCTTTTGGTTCCACTATTAATACGCTGTGATCTTAACCACAGTAGCTTTGCTCTGAGGAGCTGTGCTATGCTATTGGGCGCCAGGCCCCTCTGCCTTTCCCAGCAGGCCTGAAACCCAGCTGCTTGGGATTAACTATTTCTCTAAATGCCAGCTGTACTGCCTGGGATACATTATTTGACTTCTCTGTGCTATGGCTTATTCCTTGCAGTAGCTTTTCTCTAAGATGTTGTGATTCATTCCTTCCATCGCTGTCCATATCTGCCTCTAACCCATTAAGAAGTGTTACTCTTCTGCCTCCTAGAATCTAGGCTAGGCTCAGACTACTTTGATGCCGGCCCAGTCAAGCCTTTAGATGACTCTGGTCTCTCTGCCATCTGGCTATAACTGTGTCAGAGGCCCTGTTCAGCTAATCCTGGTCAAACTACAGAACTACGAGAAGTCATCTAAATTATTGTTTTTAAGTCATTAAATCTTATGACACAGTAAAAGAAGACAGCAAATTATGGCAATGACCATGATGTCTCTCTTGCAGGGTTGATATGTGGATTAAATGAGTTAATATTTGTTGAATCTAGCTTAGCACAGTGCCTGGTAATTGTGATATGGGATATATTAAATGAGAAAAAGAATGACCTATAGTCTCCAGCCAATAAACACACATTTTGAGGAAAGGCCAGTATTTGTCACTGTCTTGGTCCTGGGTCTTTCAAAATATGCCTTAGTCAGTGTGGAATCAGTTGGTGCAGGTGAAACAGTGTCCTGGAGACCAAAAGGCTCAGGGGTAGTTCTATCTCTTTGAGCCCAGGCAAACCCCTTAACTTCTCTATGCCTCAGTGTCTGAAGTTTCCAGTGACAACAATCATTGCCACCTTGACAGGACCGCGGGCGTGTGGTGGGGACAAACAGGAAAATCATTGTGAAGAGCTCTGAAGATCACAGACTGTCTTTCTTTTAGTGCTGGAGATCAAATCCAGGGCCCTGCATATGTGAGGTCAGTGGTCTACCCCAGCCCTGGATCACAGATTCATTAGTCTTGCTGAGACATCCATTCCAACCTCTTCATTTGTGTCAGTCTAGCAGACATAAGGTTCTGTATGTCTTTCAATTAAACCCAACCTCCATAGTCCTTGTCACCATCAGTCCCTCACCAGTATCCTCCACTCTCACCTCATCTTTGGTTCCATGCTTCGTGGTTCTTGGATATGGGGTTCCACGCCTTGTGGTTCATGGGTCTTGGGTTCTACATGTAGGCCCCTTCTTTCTCTTTCTTCTCTCCTTTATATGGTAGCTGTGCTTCTTGAAACAGTTCTTTGCTGACTCCACCACCATCCTGTACCACCTCATTAGCACTGCCTTGTCAAGATCATCATGGAAGTCACCCCGGGAGGCTCATGCCAGCTCTCAGGAAATTGGCAAATATTGTAAATGGGGCTTTCTTCCTCTCCTAAGAGCTGGGTGTTAAATACTTACCATCACACTACTGCCAGTGACCTTCTGGTTGCCTAGCATTAAGGGCATTTTCTCGACTTTCCTTCCTCGGCTTCATCTTCACTTGACCCAAGGCACATTCTTTCTGAGCGGTTCTCCAGCCCTGGATTCCTAGGTGCCACTCC